>JARVZY010007967.1:0-21037 GCA_030686995.1 Artemisia argyi | reverse complement strand
GATTTGATGAAATGTGAACTGATTAGTGACGCAGAAGACGTATGTATGTATTTAGAATCTGATGCAATTTAAATCAGGTTTAGGTAAATCTAGGAATGTTTTAGATAAGTTAAGTGTGATACTTGCGTTTTTTGAGATATTTGTAACTAGTTTAAGTTGAACTCACGGCGTGAGGATAATTTTGGATAAATTATGGCTGGATGTGTTGAAATGTGAACTAACTAGTAATTTTTGAGGCGGCTAGTATACAAGAGTATTCATCATTAATATCTCAGGCACGATTGCGTGAGATACGTGATTTTGACCTAAGGTTAGAATCTGATGCAAATTAAATTAGGTTTAGGTAAATTAATGAAATAATGATTGAATTAAGTTAAACCCCGGGGTAACTGATAGTTTTTGATGTGAGCTATTTAGTTATGCATAATGCGATTTGATATAAGGTAGAGGTATATTCGTCAATGTGTATATTTATTGAATGTCTGATTCGCTCTATCGTATATTGATTGCTGACGGTATAAGTTGTATTTGAAGATATTATTGTGTTATTGAGCTGTTTAATGAAATTAAATTTGGACCTAAGCAAGAATAAATTTAATGTTAGTGAATGAAGGTAACTGATCAAGCTTTCATTGACGTCGCGATGATAGTTTTTGACAAATTGTTGCGGAATATGGTTTGTTACATGTTTTTGGTTAGTATATGTGATATCAGATATGTTACAGTCATAAAAAATGCACGATATGTGATAACAGTTAGTATACATGTTTTTGGTTTGAAGCTGAAATCACGTAACTCTAGTATAAAACAGTTAGTATACATGTTTTTGGTTTACGCTAGTTTCTGTTTACATTAGTATGTAACTCGAGTATAAAACAGTTAGTATACATGTTTTTGGTTTGAAGCTGAAATCGATTATAGATTGATGTTTAGATGTTTAGGTAAGTTGCATAAATGGATAAAAATTGGATTAATGCTCATATAACAAGCGAAACTTTTAAAGAAGGAGTGAAGTCTTTTATTGAATTTGCTTGTGCTAGAAGTATAAGAGGAGTAATTGATTGTCCATGTCTTAGATGTTGTAACGTTAAGCATTGGGACGTGGGTACTTGTCATGGTCACATATTGCGTTATGAATTTTTACCGGGGTACACAAATTGGTCGGTTCATGGGGAGACTTCAGAACCTTTACAACCATCTCGATCTAGTTTTGTTCAGAATACTACTTTTGGTGATGATGAGATAAGAAGTTTGGTCCATGATGCTTTAGGTCATTTACCTTCAAATAGACCACTAGTGGTTCATGGGGAGAATTATGTCCCTTCACAACCATCTCGACCTAGTTTTGTTCAGAATACTCCTTTTTGTTGATCATCAATGGGAATCTTATAAGGATTATCTCAGAGCACCTAAAACAAAGGTACGCTACAAAAAAATGCCATTTAGTTTCACAATTACTTCAAACACCAAATTTATTTCTTTCACATGTTTTGCCTCCTTTTTATCTTGGTTCAGTTCTTGGTTCTCAACCTGTTTACTCTTTCATTTCTTGGTTCTGGTACCGTTTGACCAACTATTACATGTTTTATTTCCTGGTGGTTGTTCTCATACTAACACGTGTTTTCAATTAATTGAATGACAGAAATACTCAGCAAATGGGAAGAAAGCAAGAGGTAGCCAAGTCCATATTCACACCAGTGGCGCTGTTAGTATTCCCCGGAAAAAAGATGAATTTGTAAGTCTTCTTTTAGGATAAATTAAACCTATTTTTTCTTTTTATAATTATCTACGTTTTGATGGTTATATGTTAATCTACAGATTGTGGAAAACAAAAGAGAACCTGATGACATCGAAGTATTTGATATGATGCATGTAACAAAGAAAGGGTCATACGTTGATGATCGGTCAAGAGTCGTTGCGGTACATAAATAATTTTACTACTTTTAGTTATGTTATAAATAGATATAAATTTAAACTTACATGAACTTGAATGCTTGTTGAATGTTCTAGAGTAAAGCTAAAGCAGATTTTGCAAACAAGTTATTAGAGGTTGGAAATTCAGAACATGTCGATCCTGAGAAAAGGTTGGAAATTGCCAGGGAAGTTATGCAAGAACTTAGACCTAATAAGAAGGGAAGACCTTTTGGGCATGGGGTTGGAGTGACCAAATCCCAAGTAACAAAATTTAGTTACGAATTGAGAAGAATGAGACGTCAAAGTGTATCAAGTGAAAATCGATTTCTGTTGAACAAAGTTGTTGCTCAAAGTAAAGAAATAGAGAAACAAAGTAGACAAATGAAGACGATGGAAGAAAACATGAACAATTTTATTGGACAGCTCAAAACCGCGCTTCCAGCTTTTTTTGCTACTGGTACATCAAACGCACAGGTTTATGCTTAATCTTTACCCAAAAAAACTCTCATGATGCTTAATTTCATTGTTATTCATGCTCTTAACTTGAATTTATTTGTTTTTCAGCTCTTTTCTGGTTCACGTGAAGATTGTATATGATCAGGTACTTATTTTTCTGGTTCACGTGAAGATTAAAATCAAATGTTGAAAACATACCTTTTCCTGGATATCCTTTTCCATTCTTGCTTAGTGAAAACCACTGTTAAGCATGGGAAGGCTTGGGGAACTATTCACAAAGACGGTGAGTATTTCCCTTTAAGTAACAGTTACCTGTTTGTGGTTTGCATCAGGGCAATAGATACTCTGCTAATTAAATACTACTAGTATTCCTGAATCTTGATCCTGATAGGCTAGGCTGGTTTATTGAACTCATAGGCTAGGCTAGTTTTCTAGTAGATTTCTGATTGACATGCTACTGTGATTAGATCAGATAGAAATTGGTAGCATATGTGAGTACAGTATATGTAGTGAAATTGTTTATAACTTATTTGATTCATGTGTGATGTATGCTATGTACTAGCCTGGTAGAATGCTTGTGGACTTTGGCATAAGGTTTGGTTGCCTAGACGATAGAGAATCATATGTCTTGTTTATGTGGGTATTATTATGTTGTTGTTGTTAAACCATCCTCTGTGCTTGCCTTCTTGATAAGAAGTGTCTTCCGTTTTCTGTTTTGTTTTTGCTATTAGCGATGTCATGGTCACAATCTGTACATCCACTACATCCAAAAATAGAACATAGAAAAAGAAATCGTCATTCTATACTCCTGCGACTGATTTTTAGAAGGTTGGCTCTGCAAATTCCAAAAAGTGTCCAATAGTTTCTCCAACTCTTATTTTGTTAATGTTGTGATATGTTGCAGGTGGCTTTGGATATGAGTAGAATTGCAGAATTGCATAATTGTAGAATTGCAAAAAGGAGTTAAGTAGCAGAACTGTGGTAGATGTTAGAGAAACAAAGGACCAAAGTAATCAAGTTTTGTTAATGTTCTTGTATCTGTTCGTTAAAACTCAAAAGTAATTGCAGAATGTTATGATATTTAGTCTCAAGTTGAATCAAGCAGAATGTTATGATATCATGTTCTTGTAATCAATTTCTTGATATTGAAGATTTAAATTTGGAATTTGTTTAGTTTTATATAATTTGTAAAATTTGGATATATAAATCTGGATATAAAATGTGGAATTTGTCACACTTTCAAGTGTGAACTTTTCTGGTATACCCGCTTTTTTTTAGTTGGCTTTGGTTGGTTTGTTCACACTTTCAAGTGTGGAGTTTTTATAATTGTCCACTTTATAAAGAGTTAGCTCATTCTTGTTTGTTCACACTTTGAAGTGTGGACTTTTCAATTCTTGTTCTTCTTATTTGTTCACACTTCCTAATGTGGACTTTTCAATTCACAACTAACTATGTGAAAAAAAAAGTCATTTCTCCATACTAACTTGTGTGAATAATCTATTTATATATCACGAAAATAAATGTGGCAATTCACAACAATTTTGTAACACTGAAAGTCCCCACACAAGAGGAAAGTGTGGAGAATGGAATTGTACACACTTTAATGTGTGAAGAAGTACCAAATAAACTGTGTAAAATAACATGTTTTTTTTGTGGTGGTTATATCTTCTTTGTATGTATTATGTACTTTATGTATTTTTGTCAAGCTACACCTTCATATGGTTGTGTCTACCAAAAGCTCACTCTGGTGATTCCCCCCCTCCCCCCTTGTATGGTGTTGCTGTAGTCTGTCACAACTATTATGGTGTATGTCTTGTTTTGGCTTAACTTGTTATGTTTGATGTAACTTGTTGTATTCAAATTTTCTTTCATTTGTGAGGCGTGAAATGAAATATCTATTAAAATAAATAATTAAATAAATAAATAAATAATTGGCCGGTATCAAACTAAGTATCATGTGTTAGCATTATTTCTTCTATATGGTCTAACCTATTTACGATTATAATATTGTACAATATATTAGTTGATTTACAATTGGTAATAACTATTTACTTACGCTTTTAATGATATCAAGCTTTGATAGGAAGCATAACTAATTATAGATTACTAGCAGGGTACCCGCGCGATGCGGCGACAGGTACCCTGATATGATGTTATGCTGCCATATTTTTTTTAACTATAATTTACAAATAACAATAATTTTAGGGTTGGATCAGTTGAAAAACCCCTTGCATCTTAACCTAGAGGTCAATGGTTCGATCCTCACCCTTTACAAAAGGCCGAAGGTCCTTTCCTATCTTAGATAGAGCTGGAAGCAGCCTCTCTACCTTAGGTAGAGGTAAAGCTGTCTACATCTCAACCTCCCCATACATCATGGAAGACGGTATTGGGACCCATACAAAAATAAAAAAGCAGTAGTATAATTTCATTTACTGTTAACCGAAGCTACCACAAACATAAATCTTGATTCTTTCCTTTAGCACAAGCACCTTTAAATTTTCTGACTTACATGCGACCTTTTAGGCATAGTAAGGTGACCGACATTTATATTTTTATTTTTATTTCAAAAAAAAAATCCATATATCCCCTACATTTTCATTTTTAATATACACTATTCATATGAACCAAATATCAAAATTAGCCCAAAATAAACTATACTATACAAAAAATATACGGCTCAATTACCATGGTAATTAGTCTAAAACCATTTTCAGCCTAAACAAACTTTAATCATCAATATCTATTAAGGCCCATGATAAAACTACCAAACAATTTGTGATATCATTTGGCCAGCCCACTTAACTACCAAACCGGTATATTACCCAAATGTTAGGACTTATAAATATGTTTACAAAACCTAAATTACCTCATTCCTACTCTAATTTCCCTTACAAAAATACGCAGTCATGATTTGCAGCCACACAAACATCACATACTCTTATTTTCTTTCTTATCTTGATAACCGAACATAACCAACAATATATGTTTGCAAGGAAATCATACCCTTTTCTTGAATATCAAACAAAAATTGAATATCAAACGAAAATTCTCTCTAAGGTTTTATGCTTTGTTGACCGTGATGGTGGTTTTGGGATGGGGTTAGAACTGAGGCAGATGTAGATGTTGGGTTTTATTGTTGTTGTATACTTTGTGTTCTTGGACCATAGATAGAATAAATTTGATGTTTGTTTTGGCTTCATTGATAATTGTTCTTTTCTTCTTTCGTTTTATCTTCATTTTTGTTTTGATATTTAACGGTGCATTTTTTTTCTTCTTTTGTGGAATGCATTAATCAGTCGAGGGGGTGACTGGTTTGTGAATTTTGGAGCCGTCCGACCTTGTGGTTGCAGTGGCGTAGACTCGGTCAGCGCAAAGGCGACCGGTCCGGTTGACCGACCACTGTGCCGAGCCTAATGGCTTTATTTTTAAGTACTTGGCTTATTAGCTTGATTAGCTTGTATATTATGGTTAAATGATTGTATATTTTTGTGAATGGGGTGAATTAATTAGTGTATTAATTATATGTGTTGAATAAATTGTTGACCTTAAAATCATTGTGCTTTACATACTTGTGCCTTTGTGTTTTATGACTTGTATTTACTTAAAAGGTCTTGTACATTGTGATTAAGTAGTTGTAATTTTTTATGAAGGGGTGTTTTTAATAGCATTAATGTTGTTTGGTAAAATTTTGGTCTTAAAATTACACCGAGCTGTTTTTTGTTGTACAATATGCTTACTATGTTGTAATTCTGAAAATTGAGTGCATTAAAGTGTTGTAAACCATGCATTATTTCTTGTAAATCTGAAAATTTTAGAGAGAGAGTGTTTCATGCATTATATGAAGCATAGATATTATGTATATAATTTCAACCTTATTTGGAGTTGATCCCTACTTTAATAGGAGATTAAGTTTCTCCATAACACACACCTTAACTATTCATTTCTATCACTAACACACACATAACTAAAACCAGTTCCTTCTCATAAACCATTCTTCTGTTACATCTTAGGTTATGTTCTTAATTCATTTGTAAATAAAACTTGAAACAAAAAGAGATATCTCCTTTATGGACATATTCTAGTGGAAGTTGTTTTAAAGACCCTCATGAAGTTTCGAGAAAAGCAAACACAACTTCAACACATACTTTCACATGACAAACTTTACCACAATGAACATGAAACAGAATTGGTATCACGCAATAAAGATACACATAAATTTAGCAAATCCCAAACAAAAGGATCATGTATTATATATTGTTCATACCTTATTTCATAGCTTCAAAATGAATATTTTTGTATCTGCTGTAATGCGCGGCAAAAGCATTATTCTAGTCTTATCTCAAACAATATGAGGCTAAATTCTGCATATATCTATTTTCTATATGCCCTCATTTATCTTAATAAAATATCAAACTTAAGGTTTTAACTGCAAGTATTACGTCTATTTTTTCTTATATTTTGTAAGTATGTGTAAATAAATTATGGATCATATCAAATTAAAGATCAAATAGGAATTAAGTGAAGATTAAGAAGGAAGAACAAAATTTAATTGAAGCCCAAGATAACCTGCTAAAAGATCAACAAAAAATACCCTATAGTACCAAAATAGTCCAACTCGGCCCACTAAAATAAGCCCATAGCCTCGACCTAGCTCTTGAATCCGTTAAGAAACCCGGTGCATGCCTTTATCGGATAAAGCAGGGGTGTTCATCGGTTCAGTTATTGGGTTGTTCGGTTTATTTAGTTTGGTTAAAAAAATTCTATGTAAAAATGAAAACTAAACCTAACCGAATTCAGATTGGAATAGCTCGTTTATGCCATACTTTCTCCCATATGTTAGTCAGTACAAATATTTCGATCATCTTCTCTCATTTGCAAGATTAAAATATCTCAATCCGCTCTAAATTTATTGCCTAGTTTGTTTTTCGGATTGTCTCAAATTAGTTGTCCACTATAGATAGAGTATTTTGATCGAGTTTATTATATTACTCTTACTTGAAGTTATTATTACAAATTATTTGGAATTGGTTCATTAACTAGTTAAGGTAACACCTTCATAATGACTAATAACTTTGTTCTAATTTTATTGTTCATCTTTTCTCTGTAGTATGTCCTACTTTAGTAATATATTGTTCACTATTAAAAATAGTAGTTAAAGTTGGTTAAGTTTACTATATTATCCTTAATCAAAACTAATATCCACAAAACAAACAGAATATATTAATTAGTTGTCAAATGGTAAAATAATTTTTTTTATGCATTTTATTAAACCTTGTGTTTTTTATCTATGAACAATAATTTTAAGACAAGAGAAGTATGCCTTTTCAAAACTGTGTGCATTTTATTAGTGAACAATTATTTTAGGACGGATTGTACTAATTGTTTTTTGGCCCAGCCTAGCAAATAATATGTTTTGAAAATGTCAACCCAATTTTTATGTACAAAGGCTTATTTCTAATGTTAACTTAGGCAATGTTGCACTATTATAAATAAATAAATACGTCACTACATATTCGTAATCATAATGAAGTTCTGATAATACTAATTGTTTTTTGCCCACCCTAGAAATAATATGTTTTGGAGATGTCAACCCAATTTTTATGTACAAAGCCTTATTTCTAACGCTATCTTAAACAATGTTACACCATTCTAAATAAAAAAATACGTCACTACACATTCGTAATCATAATGAATTTATGATGTAAGTTTATTTGAGCAAAAACTAGCATTCGCAAATTAAGAAATTCTATGTTAAAAAGATAATAATAACAAGAAATTCAACGCACATGGATCATTTCATAGTTTAACTGGTGCTTTGCTAATTTGAAAAAAAATAACAATAATAAATAAAAAAAATAATAAATAATAAATAAATAAAAATACCAATTTTTCGAAATTTAAAAAATGTAGGTAATACTGGTAAGAGGTGATATATTTTCTTAATTATAAGTTAAAACATTTGTTTAAGGTTGGGTTTTTTTTTTTTTTTTTTTTTTTTTTTTTTAATTTTTATCATAGCCAGATTGTAATTTTTTTTTAATCATTTTACGGCAAATAATAGTAAAATTCGCAATATATTTGTAAGATATTCATAATGAAATCCAACCTCCATCCTCATCCATCATCCGTCCATCAACCATCAATTTTGTTATCATCCTCCTTTTATAGATTTTGCTAAATTTTATCATTTTAATCAACTTATTTTTCTTATCTATTCATCTTTTTGCAATTTTTTTTTAATCCAATACTTAATGATCTTTTTACACAAATTGAATTTTAGTTAAAAAAAAAAAAAAAAAAAACAAATACTTGTAACTTTGTAAGTTATGCTATGTTCATTATATAAACGGATATCTCTGCAAATTATGAAAGTAATGTCATTGATCTTTTTTTGTTCGTGTTATACGAAATCCACGAATACAATGCGATGTTGTGTGAGATAAAGGTGGTTTTGTCATTAAAAAAAATAAAAAATAAAAAATAAAAATAAAAATCTTAATCTTAGCAATATGCTAGAAATGGAAGTCAAGTTAGAAATTAGTGACGTCATGCAAATTTCCCTTTATATTTACTTGCATGTAAAAGAAACTTAATTTGTTACTGAAAACAAAGATCAAAGAGGACTATTGTGAATGTTTGTTAGGGATGCAACACCTAAACAACTAACGATCAAATAAAGTAAATAAACCATCCTCTATTTATTATTATTATTATTATTATTATTATTATTATTATTATTATTATTATTATTATTATTATTATTATTATTATTATTATTATTATTATTATGTGAAGTTAGATTTGTTTATGTAAGACAAAACCTATAGACTAATAACGCATAGAAGTGTATATGCAATATCTTATATCTATATCAATTTGAAGTCCTGAATATAAGTCTACAATTCCGTAGATATATTTCCGAGTAATAATAAATAAGTTGTCCATATGTTGAATTATAACAAGCTAGTTTAAGAGTTCTTTTTATATAGTTAATGAGCTTTTACGTTATTCAGTTTTACAAGTTCAACTGGATAAGTTTATAAACTGGATGTTTTGTATGCATATTAAATGTCATGACTCGTGAGTTCTCCATTTTTAAATTAACGCAAAAATGACGTTTGTAAAAATAGAAATAACCATTCAGAAGCTTTAAAGATCGGAGTACAAGAAAATAGGTAAAGACTGTTAGAGTTTGTGGATAAATATTAATAACTATATGTCTAGTATCGAACCCGAGACCACGGGATTGCACACTTTACGTATGAGAATCGATGTTAAATAATTAATATATAAATAGTTATATTTAATTATTAAATCACAAATATTTATAGGGTCGAACAAGGGAAAAGTGAGGGGGTTCAAGTGTCGATTTATAGAACTTGAGGAGGTGTTAGAATTAAACTTGGGTAACAAGTTTAGTCATTATATATATACTCCTTCTTGGTCTTAATAATCGGATGATAGATGACCAGAAAAAACAACTCCTCACAAGATTTATTAATCCGATTAAGTCATGCGCATGTATGCATGTGTGACAGTGCATTATGCATGTACTGAAATTGGTTTAATAATGATTATAGATCCCATGTGCATGATTATATTGATATATTCTTTCTTGCATATATATATGGATCGACTATATATATATATAAAATAAAAAGGGTTCAACCGATTTATTTTATTTAAAGCTAAACTTTGCTTTGTGCTTTATTTGTGATTCAAGAACTAGCATTCACATCGAATCGCTATTAGTACGTGTGTACAAGAACGTGGTGTAAACATACTTTTGTTTACATCTTGGATCGAATAACAAAACGGTAAGGGGTTATTCATTGATCCTTATAAACCCTAATTAGGGTTTTTCATATTGTTAAAGACAATTGCTTTTGATTCTTGTTCGGGCTAGAATCACCACGGTACGTTCCTATTTAATTTATGTTAATCTCTTATGTGTTATAGATGTTCCTATGCTTCCGCATATGTGTTTACCTATTTATATGATTGTCATGTTATTATATTCTAACAGTGGTATCAGAGCTTGCTATAACATGTAATTGATTACATAAAACACATAAAAAAAAAAAAAAAAAAAAAAAAAAAAAAAAACGAATTTTGATTGTTTTAGATACATGTTTTGGATCTAGGGTTTTGTTTTTTTTACCCTAACCCTAATTTTGGGGGGGGGGTCGATTTATTCCATGAACCCTAATTAGGGTTTGTGGTTTTATTAATTAATTGGATTAGAAACCCTAGGTTGCCTACATGTTTATGTGTTATTTGGGCGTATCCTTGACCTAATTGGTAATTGTTATGCTTTGATCCGTGACGAAACATGCATGTTAGTCATGGGTTATTAATTGTTTATTAATTGTTAAGCTTTTCACATGTTTAGATAGATCTTATATTGGGGAAGACCCCATAATTATTAAAATCAATTTTATATGCTATGTGGTGTGTTTTTAGCTTTGGCCTACGCAATTGATTCGTCAATGTATGTGACTCACCTCCATTAAGAGGGGAAGGCCTTAGTTGATTACATGCATTATTATACCTAGAATTGATTTTATTAGGATCTTTTCTAATACGGATAGCATGTGGCTAAATGTTTCACTTATTATTATTGGTTGTTTTGTTTTTCTTTGATACTTGTTTTATTGTTTTAGTTGGACTTGTTGTAAGCAATAAAAGGGTTGTTTTCATAAAGAAAATTAATACGGACTAATAATTGTGAAACCCTAAAGTGATAAAGTAAGAATCTTGCAAGGTCTTATTGCCAATCGTGGTCCGATTCGCACGGTAATCTGCTCCCAGGCGAGACTAGCAAAATTCAAACTTTGTCACTATTTTGAGATTGAATCCATAAACTTTTGCTTGAATGATGTTTTGTGCAAATATACTTTTAAAATTAAGTCTTTTAAGATGATATTCATAACCGTGATTTGAAGGCTTAGAAAAGAGCCTTAGAGTCTGCCTTGGTTATCACAATCTTGAATATGTCTTAAACGAATTACTTTTAAAATCATATGTTGTAGAAAGTCATCTTAGGGTTTTGGCATAAACCTCAAGTAAAACTTTGTGTATTAATTTCACGAATCGGATATAAAAAGTTTTTATGAAAACTTATGTTATAAAGATGAGTGCATGCATCTTTGTACATAATTTTTGATTGACACATCAAAAAATTTATACCCTAAAATTTAAGTTACATGCCATCTAACTATAAGAAACACTTGAAGTTATTATTTAGTAAACGTGAGACGCGGGCTAAATTTTAATGACAAGGTAAATTTCTGAGTGTGCGTGAGACCACACATGGAGAATTTGCAGTTTCTAAGTTAGACGACTTAATTAAGTTGATGCGTGAGACCTAGAGCTTAAGGCATGAGATGGGATGAAACATGCTTACATGACAAATTGATGAATCAATTTGATGTAAATCCCATAATGATCTAGGAATTGGAAAAGTGTTTGCCAATTATTGTTCGACAGATTACCTTCTTTTATACTTTCACCACTAGCAGATCAACTGATGTGGTGGAATCTATGTAAAGTTGGATCCTAGATTTTCAAGAAATTAGTTGGTTATATGAATATAACCTTGGGTATTATATTTTCTTGGAAATATAAATTATCGAAAATACTAAAATTGAATTTTGTAAATTCTTTAAATGTATTAATGCAACTCAAAACCGTAAACGTATGTTATTCTTTTAATTGATCTACACCCGTTAGGGTTTTTTGGTTAGAGTCAATGTTACAAAAAGAATAAATATAGTCTTCTTTCCATTAGGAGAAGTGTGAGACTTAATCCTAATCCTTTTCATGAATGAGAAAGGTATGATATGATAATTAGAATTGTCTAAATTCTAAATACATAACTCATAGCAAAATTTAATAGTAAGATTATTTGCACTTTATGAGTTATTCAATTAGAAGCTAGACTGATTACTGCATAATGGTAAAAGACAAATTAGATTATTTTATCTAGTTGTTTTGATTTGACCATTTAAAGATACTACATACAATTGTTGGAATGGTAGATCTATAAAGGAAGAAATTGCATGCCCGAGCCTTTTCAAGTTAATAATTTGGAATGTGATGAATCACATTTATGTAGTAGAATACATCCTTTTATGACCTATATAATTGTTTGAATGGGTTTTCTTAAAAGATGTAGGAAAGTAAACAAGTACACTATTTTCTTTCACTGATTAATGAAACATTTACAATGTTGTCAAATTCAGTGGGAGTATTGTGTTCTTATGGCTGAAGAAGGGATTATTATAATGTTCTCTAATTCAGTGGGAGTTACAAGACTTATTGTCTTGATTGTAACTTAGATTATCTTTTGAATATCTCAAGGTAATTACTTTCCAAATATAGACACTAATATTTTCAAGGATAGTCATGTACGTTTCCTTGATTGATTGAGTAAACTCTATATCTACTAAGTTATGTTAATGACACAAATCATATTGTTCACATTAACAAACGCGTGCGTGTTGTTTATATGATACATGGTGTTGTACCATGCACAAGTGGGAGAAATCTTCATTATGTGCAAAGTACAACACATAAGAATATGATTTAAAGCATTCTCTTAACTGCAAAGTAAGAGATTATAATTCTAATTAGATTAATACATCTAATCTAAGAAACACTTGGTGTTAAAGTTTAGTAAACGTGAGACGCAGACTAAATATTAACAACAAGGTGAATTTCCATGTATGCGTGAGACCAACATGGATAATTTACTGTTTCTAAATTAGACATCTATTAGAACATATGTGTCAAATAAAAATACTACTTCAGCTTTAATATTTATGTATTATTGGAATGACATAAACGCATGAAGTAATATAATACTACTTCAATAATTATGTATTCTTAGAATGACATAAATAAATAAAGTAGTATGTTAACTTGAAAATATTATTGAAACCAAATGATGGTGTTCATGATTACTTTAATTATACATGTTTATACTTTATTGTATAGTTATAAATAAGAAGTCTTCTAAGTATTACAAGACTTATAATTAAGTAAGACGTTAGCTTGTTATGGTCTTTTAATTAAGACATATACAAGAAGTCATTGAGTTGATCAATGATTAATAACGTATAGTGGGATTATAACAAGTTTATGTTTTATAAGACATAAACATGAAGTGACTTGATTAATAAGTACTTGGGTTATAAAGCATGCAATTGGCTTGAAAATACTATTATACCATTAAGTTGATTTAGTTGGTAAATAGGTATGCCAACAGGAATATAGTTATCTTAGATATATTGTTAGATCTTCTTACAATATTAATTCTAATTGAAATATCACATATAAATGGTATGTTCAGTTAGGGAATCAAACTCTTGTTAGATTGTTTGATTGAAGATAACTATGATTTCTATTCTTCTAAAAGTTATCAAGGTTAGAAATTGAGTATGGCTTGAATATACTCAATTAGACTCCTAGAAGATTAATAAGACGTTATTGAATTATGAAATGTGATGAATCACATTAAGTCTTAAAATTGAAGTTCTAAATTTGTTAAGTTACTTACGTGAAGGTTATTAACAAAGAGCTATAAATGCGTATTTGTAAAGTCCTAAAAGAGAAAATTGGATTGTTGCTCTAATTGCTAAGTACTTATATTCTATATAATGCTAAAGGCAAGTGGGAATATTTTATCTTGAAAAGATAGAATTACAAGATACATAATCTTCTAAAACTACACTAGTTAAAATCATGATGAGGCCTAACATGTAAATGATAAACCTTAAGATGATGGAATTATCATTCATAGATCCACTTGGATATCTCATATATTTAATGAATATACTGACGATTATATGATGTAGTATTACCAAAATAATGAATTGGGTAAATTGCTCATAATATGAATGTTATAGATGCTGTTCATAAAGATATTCAAATTTAGAAAATTTGGTTTATCTTAATTCTTAATAGTTAGAGAATGATGAGTTTATTCAAAGATGATGTAACCCTAGTGGTTTAAATCTTTGTGAAATAATCATATGGCCAAAATTGTACACATATCTTAATGCATGTCTTATGACAAGATTATTAATCATACTTAAGCAATTAACTATGATTGAATACTCTTTCCTAAGCACATTAAAGATACAAAGATGATAAATTGTCATATTTATATGAATATGAAATTTGACAATGAATATCAAAAACCCTTCTTGAATAATTACTTGAGTGAGGACGATAAGTAATCAAAAGGAGTTTATGAATTCAAGAAAATCTTTGGAAGTGTACAAAGTGCAATAATCCATGAATGGATAAAAGCATGCATCTAGGAAATTATTCTTATGATAAATTATTAAATCTATGTTTAGGTTTATAATTAAAATAAGGTAATTTCTAAGTATTCCTGAAAGCTAGTGGGAGTATTATGTTTGATTTACTAAATCATATATGTCGTATAACATATAAGAAGTTACATTCCATATAAGTGAAATGTTAAGACTTAGTTTGGAATGAAACTGTAAGTGAAAGATTTAGAAAATAAAACATACAACCTTGGAACAAAAGTTTATTATATAATAAACATGTGCGGTAAATGATTCTAATAGAATATGATATATCATTTAGTAAATGGATATACATATTTGTAAAGATAGTACATGAATAAAATCTAAGTTTGACTGAAGGATTTTCATGTGCATTGTATTATTGTTGTATCATGCTTAAGTGCTTAAATGATTTGACAATATTTGATATCCAAATTAAAGGTTATTATATAACTGGTGTAATAGATATTCTAATGGAAAATGTTTGAAATTAGAATAATGATCCTCAGTCTGGAATAGCTCCTAAACATTACACTATGGATATTAAGTTTACGGAAATTTTAAAGAGCATATTGTGTTTTATATACAATGATGCTGGTTTAAATTGAGACGACACTCAATAACTAGTCATGGAAGGATTTCATCCTTATTAATAGCCATGTGAACTAGTTGTACTCATCTAAGAGCATAGTTGCATTATACATTAAAGAATTAGAATACTTTAAACTTTAAAATTGTTTGAAAGTTTAATTGTCATAAATTGGTGATTGAGGATGACACACCATTTATGAAGTATTGTGTGGCAATATCAAGATTGTTGAATGCACACATACAAGAACTTCAATAATTGAATTCTTGAAATAAGTATTCTCAAAATTCTTATAGATCAACGTTAGTTGATTTATGCCTTGTCAACAGGTATGAATGACATGACTTGAGGCATAATTCATTAACTAGAATTATCATGCATTGATCTATTTAGTGTTTGGATAAAGGACATTAAACAATTATTATTTATAATGAATTAAAGTACTTAGTACGTTTGTTTTCATTAATAATAAATTGTGTCCTATATTTGCATGTTTAAATCCGTGAATAACTTATGTTATTCTAAATTGTCCATTGTCGATTAATGATATGGGAATATCATTAAACTAAGACAAATCTGAGTATTGGTTAAGAATATACTTGAAAGTATATTGATGCGTTGACATACCAATTTCACATGATATTTGATGAATTAAATATAGGACTTATCCCAACTACATGATTTTACTTTATGGATCTTGTCAGTAAGTAAATCATGAATTTGTTATCCTCAGACTTGAGATACCAGATAAGAGTCATGGATGTAGTGCATTTTTGTGAAGCAATCTACCGCTCACCGTAACAGGGAGTTATAAGGGTTGTTTTCAGAAGTGTTGCAAAGTTCATGGGTTATTCTTGCAGTCAAGAGAGAATTTGTTCCTTCTGATTTGTTCAGAAGTTTAATACTGCTGGGCCCCTCGTAGGGTTGTCAAGATGTTTGCGTGCGCACGCCCAAAGTCTATCTGGAATACGTTCAGATGTTTTGGTAATCTTGCTCAATCATAAACAACGAGAAACAGAATTGTTAATTAAAGAATGACCCAGATCCATATCTTTATTAACGTGGTATTAGAAACAAAAGGATAATAATAATGATGAATCATTAAAGGTTTTCCAGGAAACCTTCCTCGAGTTGAACTAGGGGCATTGGCGTGTTGCTAGACGCTAACCAATGTCATTATACTATTAATAGATATCCAAGTGGGAGCTGTTAGAGTTTGTGGATAAATATTAATAACTATATGTCTAGTATCGAACCCGAGACCACGGGATTGCACACTTTACGTATGAGAATCGATGTTAAATAATTAATATATAAATAGTTATATTTAATTATTAAATCACAAATATTTATAGGGTCGAACAAGGGAAAAGTGAGGGGGTTCAAGTGTCGATTTATAGAACTTGAGGAGGTGTTAGAATTAAACTTGGGTAACAAGTTTAGTCATTATATATATACTCCTTCTTGGTCTTAATAATCGGATGATAGATGACCAGAAAAAACAACTCCTCACAAGATTTATTAATCCGATTAAGTCATGCGCATGTATGCATGTGTGACAGTGCATTATGCATGTACTGAAATTGGTTTAATAATGATTATAGATCCCATGTGCATGATTATATTGATATATTCTTTCTTGCATATATATATGGATCGACTATATATATATATAAAATAAAAAGGGTTCAACCGATTTATTTTATTTAAAGCTAAACTTTGCTTTGTGCTTTATTTGTGATTCAAGAACTAGCATTCACATCGAATCGCTATTAGTACGTGTGTACAAGAACGTGGTGTAAACATACTTTTGTTTACATCTTGGATCGAATAACAAAACGGTAAGGGGTTATTCATTGATCCTTATAAACCCTAATTAGGGTTTTTCATATTGTTAAAGACAATTGCTTTTGATTCTTGTTCGGGCTAGAATCACCACGGTACGTTCCTATTTAATTTATGTTAATCTCTTATGTGTTATAGATGTTCCTATGCTTCCGCATATGTGTTTACCTATTTATATGATTGTCATGTTATTATATTCTAACAAAGACTGCACGACATAGCGCTTATTCCAATCGTGACTCGACACAGTACATGACTCAATACGTATATATAGTTAAATCACACAACATTAAGAAAATGACAAGGAAAATATTAAATCACATATAATACATATTAAGGAGATGCATTTCTAGCTAGTAGAAAACACCACTCTTTCACACATTCTCGATCTTAAGCTTCTTATACTTGAATACTTACCAATTCCAACCACATCATGCATGCATGCCTGTTGTTGAACATTGGATTCAGCGAGCCTTGTTAATTAAGGGGTCCAATAAGTACTCCCAAACTGTCTAGGTAATCTCCATAGTTTCCGAAGAATCCTGTAATCTTACCTCTAACCACAGGCAATGAGAATGTAGTTCCAGTTGCTCTCCCATATGGACCGTTTACTCTCCTCCCAACTTTAAAAGACAAAGATGTTATGACGGTAACACCTTGATAATTGTCAAAGGTTCCGCTAATCCCAGTTAAGTGCTCCCCGTAACCAAGATGAAGCTGATTATTAATAATTATAAAAATAAGAAGATGAATTTTATGTGTAGATACAAATAAATAGTTAGATGTTATAAGGTGCACTTACAATTTCAGGTTTACCATCATCAAAATCGCCTCCATATACTGGAGAATTGACTTGTCTGTTTTGTTGATTCAAACAAGTGAACTGGATTGAATATACGCATTGTCCGTTACTAACGATTTTGATCATCGAAAGATTACTATTATCAGGAAATGCAAACGTAAATGGGTCAATTCCACCGTTGCCTCCCCATCCTCCAACTTTCACGTCATTATTAACCTGTGGTATATTACATATACGGATTAAAGATACTAGCATAACAAAGCAAAAATGACGTAAAGAGTAAGCATAAGATAAGGAAAGAGATATACCATTATGATCTAAATCTTAATAGATGTATATATGTATGTGTTTTCAAAGTATATGTTGATGTGGTACATTTTAATTCAAACCATCCATGCATATATATATAGGCATGAACCAAGGGCTTCAAAGTAAATTAAAACACATTTTACGTGTTTTAAAATTATCAATCATATTAGATGATTCTCACATCGTTTTAAAATGTATAATTGAATTCTTTATAGTTAAACACATTATTCATTTGTTTTTCTCCTTTTTCTTTTATGCGTTAGACTTTACGTTGTAGAATTCAAGATACAATCTCTCCTTTCTTGCAGCTTTCGAACCCAGCCTTTCCCCCGAAAACAAGATTTACGCAATGAATCATTTCAAATTAGATTCAAATCATAGGCACCGACCCCGAAATACTAACAGCGAGATTGTAAAGCATGAAAGAGAGATGACGCTAAAAACTAGAATAGTAACATGTTGAAAGGGTTAGAGGTGAGCAGAAAAACCGAAATATCCGAATAAACCAAAAACCGAAACTGAACCAAACTGAAAATAACTGAACTGAACTAATAACCGAATCGAATTTGCCAAAACCAAACCAAACCGAACTTTTAATTCGGTTCTCGGTTTGGATATGGTTTTTGAAATCAAAACCGAAAACTGAACCGAAAACCGAATTCATATAAATTTATATATTTTTTATATATTTATATATATGAAAAGATCAATAAAATATTACATATATATATATATATATATATATATATATATATATATATATATATATATATATATATAACAATAAAATTTTATAATGATAATTAAAAAAAATTATGTTTGAAATAACTTTTGTAGCTAAATATATTTGTGTGTGTGTGTGTGTGTGTGTGTGTGTGTGTGTGTGTCTATATATATATATATATATATATATATATATATATATATATATATATATATATTTGGTTAAACCAAAAACCGAACCGAACCAAATCGAACTAGAATTCAACCAAACCGAACCGAAAACCGAGTTTGAATTCGGTTTGGTTTGATTCACGGTTTGACCCTAAAAAAACTTTTAACCGTATTAATCGAACCGAATTAACCGAATAACCCAAAAACTGAACCGAAGAACACCCCTAGAAAGGGTTAATGGATGAGATTTTATGTGTTTCATGTAAGCGAAAAGATTTAGTATTTAACACAGATTTATTCGGCCTAACAGGTATATTCCCGTTACTCTTTAGATTGTAGTTTTAGATAAATATATTAAACCTTCTTTTCTAATCACAAATTTTCTAGAGGTTTGAAAGTGTGGTGTGAATGCACTACAACAAAATAACCAGACTACATAATAACTCGCCAATAACTAGAGTTTTGGGTGACGAAACATGAAAGTATTACAAGTTAATAGCTTAGAAAGTAGTCGTACTTATTGCAAAAACAAAAATGCAATATCAATGGTACGAATATTTGGGGTTGAGTTATATAATATCTATATCAATTTGAAGGCTTAATTTATTATCTATGTTAATAGACTTAAATTGAATTTTGAAAAACTAATTATAAGCTAGCTAGTTTTTTTTTTTTTTTTTTTTTTTTTTTTTTTTTTTTTTTTTTTTTTTTTCAAAGTTTGTGAGCTTATGGGTTATTTAAATTTAAAAAGAAAATAAATAAAAACAATAAAATAAAATAAAAACAACTTAGTAATCTCATTGTACGTCAGGAAGTTGTTAGACATTTGACTAATTAATATTTATTCTTTCATTATAGTTTATTCTTTGTTACGTGTTGGAATAATTAATAATCTTTGTGTTCTTCGATGTAATTTTCTAGACACATATATTAATAATCTTCGTGTTTTTCATTGTAAAATAATTATTCAGAATGTTATGTTTCTTGATATGTCATGTTTGTATGGTGGTCATCGCAAATAATTTGCATGCCATATGAATTACTCCCTCCGTCTCAAATTTATTGTCCACATTTCCTTTTTGGGATGTCTTAAAATAATTGTCCACTTTTCTTTTTTTATAAAAACTAGAGAATATAATAAGGGAATATTCTCATTGAGTGGTTGAGATTTATAAGGGTCTCATTCTTATTAAACTTTGTAATTTCTCACTCATGACAATTAATTTGAGACGGAGAGAGTAATTTAGATGTTTAATGTACGATTTTAGTACTACGTACGTAAACTGTTAAGCTAATGAATGTCACCACATGTTCAGTTTTAAGCACGATTAGTTTTCCATTAATATTAATATATTGGTTACAACTTTGTTGAGTTTTTTAGCAATTATGAAATCATGGTATATAAAGTTGGTGTGTAAACTTTAACTTTTAAGATAATTATAGCTGTAAAGCCCCAAACGTTATATAAGTTGTAGAGAAAACCTTACATTGAAAACTCGGGCTTTTATATTTCCCAAGTGATAAACAATAGTTGGTGTATGTTGGCTCGAGTTAGTGTCGCATCCTCGGGCAGAGATACCAACCGCGAGCCTCTCCTTAGGGGATAACCCCGCTCCTATTCCCGATTCGCCTGATATCATTAGAGCTTGTAATTCCCAAGTGAGGACTTCCCGGTCGGTCACCCAAACCGGTACTACTCTCACTTGGGCTCGCTTGACTACTTAAGCCTTTACCACTAGACCAGTCTAAAGTTATCTTTTAAGTAGTGATTTTTTTTTTTCTTGTTTAGAGAATAAGAAGTATCTTGTTATGTAAGCTTTTACGCCTATGTAACGGGCTATGATATAGGATTCACTCATATTCTTTATATTTAAACGTTTTTTAGAGTAATATATTTACCCTGTTTTT
>JARVZY010007966.1:0-21039 GCA_030686995.1 Artemisia argyi | reverse complement strand
GGCCCCAGTCGCTCGACAGTCCCTTGTCATATGACCAATTCTTTTACAGTTGCCGCAAACAGCTCTACATGCTCCAAAATGATGCATGTTGCACTTGTTACATGGGGGTAGTGTTCCAGAATAACCTTTATTTTCTGCAGGCACTGCTGCATAAGCTCGGGTAGCTTCTTGTCGACGATTTTGTTGTTGATGATGATTACTACGATTCTGCTGCTGATCTCTGTTGCGATTCCTGCCTTGATTGTTGTTGTTGCTGTAGCTACGGTTACCACTGTAATTGTTGTTATAGCTGTGGCTGTTGCTATTGTTACCCCCTCGGTTGTCAGCACCTCTCTTATGCTCATTAATCACAGAGGTAGAACCTCTTTTGATTACCCGGGTTAACAATCTCTGAGCAAGCTCCATAGCTTCTTCTACTGACTTTGGATTCGATGAAGTAACATCTCCTTCAATGGATGGTGGCAGTCCCTCTACGTATTTCTCCAATGCTTGTTCAACATCGGGTACTATAGTTGGACACAGCACCGACAACTCCAGAAACTTTCTGTCGTATGTCTTCAAATCATTGTACTTTACAACTAGCTGATGAAATTCATCTTCTAGTTTTCGAATCTCTGTTCTTGGACAATACTTCTTCAACATCTTATTTTTCAGCTCATTCCACGAAAGTCTGAAAGCTTCATCTGGACCCATAGCATTCGCAGTAGTGTTCCACCACGATAATGCCTCTCCTTGATGAGTTCCTGTAGCAAAGGTAACTTTGCTATTCTCAGGACAACCACTCCTCTTGAAGACTGTCTCAGTGTGCTCAAACCAATGTGCCATTTCGGTCACTCCTTCAATTCCTTTGAAGTTTGTTGGCTTGCAAGTCATGAAATCCTTATAAGTACAATTACGTGGCGTAACTGTATTAGTTTCATGATTTGCACCATTGGTATTATTCAAACGATCCGCTTCACGAGCTGCGGATATTCCCTCAGCAATCATTCTTTGAACCTCAGTGGGGGTCAAGATTACTTCTGGGTTAGAGTTTTCGCTACTTGCATGCTCCATTTTTCTATTAATAATACAAAAATATAGCATTTAGAATTTTAAACAACCACTTGTTTTAAAGATTCTTGTGAAGTAGGGAAAATAAATTTTGAGTCTTAATAATAACTGGACAACATATGTAGTTTTTATCTTGATACAACAATCATAATCATTCCGATATATTAGATGCAATTTATAATACACATGAACAACCATAAGCATAAGTTAACATTTGTAAATAGTAATATCAAAACCAACAGCGTAACATTAATAACTTTAAATCAGTTGAGTTGTTATAACAAAACGATACAAGCTTATTAATGCCACATGCGGCAGGCTTGAATGCCTTATTACTAGTACAAATACCAACTGTCTCTAATGATTAGGTATGTTCACATGTTCTCCCATCTCAAAGATCTGAAATCGGAGCTCTTGCATATCGGTATGATGTTGCATCTTCATATCCCCTACAATGTTTTCCAATGTATCTGCTCTTCGGCGTGCAAGCTGGGCTTCCCAAGTACGGTCCTGTCCCTCTCTCCGCAATGATATTGCAAAGGAACGTGTCTCCGAGATATCCGAACGTATCTGAGCTAACCCTTGCTGCAGCTCTATCCTATCGGCTATAAGGTTATGTAAGGTGTTGTGGGTAGTATCTGAATGGTCGAAAGATGAATAATCAATCATCTGTAGAAGTGAATCTATCTGATCTTCGTGATGCTCCAATCGCGTCACTACTACAGAAGGTGTAAAGGTAGAAGGAATTTCCATCCTAGCACTCTCGCCAGTTTCATTGATATGAGCTGGGGGAGTAAAACCAGGCGGATAGGATAATGATGGTGAAAGGGGAGAAATGGAATCAGAAATACGAAGGCGGCTGGAGGTAGGTATATCTATTTCAGGGATAGGTTCTCTTTGGTGAAAATTATACGGATAGGTTTGGCTGAAAAGGTTGAGTAGGTGATCGGGTGTATAGGAATTTTGATGTGGTAATGGTGTCGATAAAACAAAAGTATTGGGATTCTCAGGCGTTGTAGCAATTTCGTCTTGTTCGTAGGGTTCTGTTTCTTGAGAAACAGCGTCAGGTACAGCAGTAGAACGATAAACAGGCGAAGTAACGGACGCGACGGAAATATCAGAGTCGGATTCAAACATACTCATATTGACACAATACTGTAACAATTCATAAATAGCGCAGAATAAGAATTTATTATCATACAATTTTAACATATCGCAATTAAAATATCATAGCTTAATGATTAACTTACGGAGTGCTGTAGCAAGCAGGTACGGCGGGCAAAAATTTATATGATAAAACTTTAATTTATTTGAAAGTATGGTTATAGTTCAATGTTTGAAAACATTTGGTTCTCTATAACGATGTCTCTGATACCAATCTGTAACACCCCCTAATTTGAAATGCGGCAGCGGAATAAAAATTAGGGTGCTACGGTGAGGATCGAAGTCATAATGATAGAAAACGACTCGAAGAGACGTTTTAAAAACATAATTTCATTTATAAATATTTGAAATACAATAGGTCCTTATCAGAGTATTATAAAAACTTGATGTTTTGAACTAAATCAAACATCATTTATTTTACATCACATTTGATAATAATTAAACATAATTTGAAGATTTTTGCCGCCCGTTCCATGCTTGCTTCCCCTGTCAAATACCTGAGACACATGCTTAAAAGTCAACAAAATTGTTGAGTGAAATCATAGAGTTTGAATTTAATAATCATTTTGATACACAAGCACGATTGTATTAGAAAATACAATCAGTTTTGAAAACATTGATATTGCAGTTCATATATTGCACTAAGTCTCATGACACGCAAACGTTAACAAATACCTTTACGGCGGGTGTATATCAAATCAATGATACATTTTTGCCCTCGTGTAATAGGTGATTTGCCAGTTCCTATTTTTACTCAAATATAATTATCACGACTAATGTGGCTAACCACATGCATATGGCATTCCGTCAAGCATTAGTGGGACAGGCTGTCAAACCTTAAATAGATCTATTCATTATATTCGCGTTCACCGCAGTGATTAATGGTTCATGAATAAGGGTCTTTTGGCAATAGCTAACTTAGGCATATATCAGTCAGGAAAGCATACAGAAAATACTTGTGAATCTATTTATAGCATGTATCCCCCTCACGGAGTTTTGAAAATAATTAAATGTGAGGCTATAACTCACCTGGATTGATACTGAAAATGAAGAAAATAAAGTCGGATGAATTTTATGAAAACGGCTTCGAAACACAACCTGATAAATAAATTTATCTAAGAAATTGACCAAAAACTATTCGGTGATTATAAAGAAAATAACGAATATTAGATATTCGTTATGACGATTAAGTGATGTGCAGTGAAAATATTGTGATATGCATGATATGACAAAATATGATTTTAAAAAAATTATCCATCGAAGTTTTAAATATAACTAAAATCTTTACCTTTTTAAAATATCGTTATATATTATTAACGTTAAGTTAATAATATATATATATATATATATATATATATATATATATATATATATATATATATATATATATATATATATATATATATATATATATATATATATAAATGTAAACAATATTTAAACATGATATGAAATAATAAATAAATACAAAAAAAAATATATAAAAAAAATAAGAATGATAAATAAATTTAGTCTTTGTCTCCTTTTCCAATTTTTTTACCATTTTTACACTTAACGATACTTGCGTTACACCGTTAGTCCTTTATATATATATTTCAACTATAGTCCTCTACTTTGTCCAAAAGTCCATATAAACCTTCTAATATTTATTTTTATCACATTTTATCCTTAGATTTCTGTATTTACAGGTTTAGTCCTTGATTTTCAATATTTACACATTTAGTCCTTCTAGGTGTCGTCGCGTTACATTTTTAGTCCAATTTTACAAAAATGATTATGGAACTTTTATAAAATTTTCCGAAGCTTATTTATTAAGTTACAAGCTTATTTTAACTGCTTATTCATTTAAAAGCTTATTTTTATGGCTTATGGGCCTAGTTCGAACAAACTTAAGGCCCGTTAAGATTTTTGGAGGCGAGGGCATGGAAAAAGTTTTGGGCTTGGCTTTGGACCATTTTTAGGATTCTAAAAATATATTTTATAGGCCCAGTGGGCTTACGGATTTTAAACTCTTAGTGGGCCTTAGTTAAGCCCACTCGAACACTTATAGTTTTTATAAGAAAGATTAAGTTATAAAAATTTCGGTTGAGTCTCTATAAAATGGTTCGATTAGAGTGTCTAATCATGATTATTTTTACGAGTTGTAAACATGAAAACTTTAGTTTGCTAGGTGGTCTATGACGTCGTGAAATAATATGGTACCATTGTTAAGCTAAATTTTAAGTTATACGTGTGTTTAGTAGCTTGGTTGAGTCGGTATATAAACTTGAAAACTAACAAATATTACTAAGTGTTTACTCAATATTTATATCGATGGATAGAGATTTAAAATGGATGCATGACATGATTAATACGTTACAACTAATATGAATGGTGTGTGCTTCGTGATTCCTAAGCCATCCAAGATAGAGGCAAACCACGTTTCGTGTACTAACAATAATTATATACGTGAATTTAACGTGCAAAGTGTAAACTTGTAAAATAAATATACGAATTGCATGAAAACATGGGTACGTATAAAATGAATTAAAAACAAACTCAAAAGACTTACAAATACTTCTTAGATGAACTAGGGTCGAGTTAGGAAAGAAAGAACACAAGAGTTTACTTCAAACAATATAACCCGATCGTTATATTATTTCCTTTGAATCCGAATTATTTCCCTTGCTTCCAATAATTTACCACGACCTTTAAGTCTTTCAAACACAGTTCGAAGGACACATATACTAAGTGAAAGAGTGTGTGAAAACTATATGAAGAGTATGCATGCATGTACGTACTATATATACTAATATATATCTATCTAGTAGTAAATTTCAATGCAAACACTTCCTACTATTTGAATGTCAGGATAAGCTAGTTCCTAGTGTTATTATATTGATTTTAGGGAGGCTTGTGTGAGCATATTATAAGGAGATATGTTGGATGATTCATACATATGTCGACCAAACATTTATTCATACATACGATTCATAAAATCGTATACTACTTGATAATACTTGATCATCCTTAACATTTGAGCATGAAATCATCTTAGAAATAATATTAGGAACATTTAGAAACAAACTAGATTCAAAACGGTTAAGTTTTGAATATATTACAATTCGATTTGGGTTTGCACGAGTCGATTACTTTGCCTTTTAAAAACGTATCAAAACTCAACGTATGGACGTGAAAATTGATACACTAATAGTTGGCTAGTAGGTTAATGAGATGAGAGAATAAAATTCGTACGTCGTGTATAAAAATTAAAAATAAACGAGGCGTTTTGGGGGCTCTTGAACTAGTCGGTCGAATTAAAAACTAACTAAATTGGATTTTGGGCTAAATGGTGTGGGCTTAGGAATAGTAGAATAGGTGTGGGCCGAAAATAATTAAGGGTCCGGTTTGAGTTAATTAGGTAATTAGGAATTTTAATTATAATTAATAAATATAATTAGTATTAGGATTTAGGTTTAGGATTAAATAAAAAGTTTAAGTTTCGTGTAACGTGTCGAGGATTAATTCCGTCATTTCGTGAATTATATTATTTTGTGAAAATCGCCAAAATAATATAATAAGAAAAATTTTAAATTTTTCCGAGAAAATGGGAATTAGAAACGGTAACGAAAGATTATTTATTTATTAACGATTTGATTACAAGAAATTTTTACAGGGTTCTACATACACTTTTGACGATCACAACATTTTCACCATTTACCTTGAAAAGAATATTCATTTGTACTTTAAAAACCTAAATATCATAACATGTTCTCACATACTTTGTGTCACACTCATTGTACGTACCTTCAGAGTCTCAACTCGCGAATAACATGAAACTAGTAAACATACTCATTGTAATCTTTTACCATGCTCATTTGACTTCCCCTCATACCTCACATGTATATCAATCATATTTACCACTTGATATATTGCAATATAAACCAAATCCTATCACCACCTAGCTCTCAGTAAGCTACTAGTCTCATCTCTGTGGCTATCACATTTCATATGACCACTAGTGTCAAAATATTACATAGGCTCCTAATATCCCACGTACGTACCACATCTTCAGCATACTACAAAACTAAATTGATTCCTTGTTGGTGTTATACGAACAGACTAGCAAAAACCAAAACGGAGCTTTAATTTTCTTTTTCCTTTGGGCCTGAGCAACAGCGAGTCCACCAGCCCACCAGGCCAAGCCCAGCGGGGTATATTTTAATTTCTTTGTTTTCTTTGTTTCCTGTCGCGACTGAGCACCAAATCACCCTTGTTTTCTCTCAAATTCGACACACAACATATACATGTTTATACACAAATCGAATGGCCATGTTACAAAGAATGGAGGAGTACAAATTTTTTGACCTCCCTCACTTATTTGCTGCCTCAGAATCAACCTAAGTAAACCATGAAAATCATCTTTGGGTAAAATAGCATAACGTATCACAAGCTCTCTATCAACCTCCCTTGTTCCCCAATGACAACAAAACCAGCTATAGACATCTTAGAAACTGTCAGGAATAATCTCACATATTCCTTGCCTATATTCTTTCTTATACGTCTCGATTGGGCATGGTGAGAGGTGGCATACATTCGTTCTAATCCAACACACAACCTCTTATGACCTCTTGCTTGTTTTCACACGCCAAACTCATGTATAGAAAGACTTCATGCAAGTCGGCAGGTTACTCACACACAAACACATCAAAACACTTCACTTTCTTTGATTGTTTCTGCCATGCGACAAGAGAGAGAAGGAGAGGAGAAGAACCAGGAGGTGCAAGTGATCATTCTTACATGTTCTAAGACATTTGGGTAGCTACGTGACAAGCACAAACCATTGGCGTTATTGCTGCACGCACGTCCTATTTTCCATTCCGTTTCGTTAGCTTCTTTCCCCACCCTTTGTGGTGTAGTAAGTCTCGTACACCATCTTTGTTATTACGTTTCACATTTAATCTTCCATCGCACCATGGCTAAACCTTTATTTTATGGTACTTTCGTTAATTATTTCGTATCAAGTATGGCATCCTCAATCTTTGTGTGGCAATGCAACAAAGTTACATCAACAAGTTAACAACGTGTGAACATGTAATAAGCTATTGAACGAGATATAAACAGTTGTAAAACCATAATAAACTCTCGAACTAAAAACCAACTATCATGCATAAAAATTATAAAAACTTGTTCATATAAACTTACTAAGAACCGGGCCTTGTTTTCTTATCTAAACGCGAACCATTATCGGGGTCATAAACCCAAACCATTTCTACATAAGCCCAAGATATGAGCTGATGTGATAATCTGGAAAAACAAGCTCTTAAGCGTAAAAGAAACTGATGAAAACATATACGATTCGAACTAAGAAGTTTTAGTTTTATTTTAAATGGGTTGAGTACCAAGTTCTTGTATTTCGTTGGGTCGCAAGTAAACACTAAACGAGATATAATTTAACAAGCAAAAGCTACCTAGACATGCACATTCACAAGCTCATTTTGGTTAAAGAAGTAGAACGTTTGCATATTACCTACGACCTCAGTACGATTCATGTATATACAAATACTAATAAACAGTCGAAAGCCCCTTAAATACCTTAACTAGTAACCTATAACAACAAAGAGCCTTTAGCTCAGGTGGTTGAGGCGTTGGTGTGTCAAACGAAAGGTCTTTGGTTCGAATCCTGCGTATGGCAGTTTTACTATTTTTGTTATTTTTACAACATTCACCTTTTGACAGTTTCAGCCCCTCTAAATTATATCACATGCCATTTAAATTAAGAACTTTTATAAGTTTCATAACTTATATAAATTTTTACATTTAAAACCTCCAACCTTAACTCACTTGACATTTTTCTAAATACTTTTATAAGCTAACGAACCTACGTTATTTTATCACCTTCCATGTAAATAAATATGTTTAACACTTATTTTAATTGGCAACGACATCGGCGTAAACAATAAGCTATATATTTGTCCTAATATATTATCACGAATCTAATAATTATATACTTCATATATTCTCACGCCTCGAGACCTAACAATCTAATAAATATAATTGGACAAAGTAATGTTTTACGACGCCATCATAATAACGTATATATAGAAATCTACATTCTGAGACTATAATGAAAATATATATTAAACCTAATGATTTAACGTTATTATCAATAACTTGAATACACGTTAGGAAAATGATTATTTCTCAAAACTCATCCATTCATTTAATAAACAATACTTATAGACAAGTTATATTGTATATAACTTGCTCTTGAACTATTAAGCGTTTTGCCATGCAAGCCACCTCTGCCACAAAAGTCATTTTGTCATCTAACACTATTCGAATCATGATTCTCGATAAGTCGAACTTATCTCAGACTTACGTATCATTCAGGTTATCCTTGAAGTCATTTCCATTCTACCTCTGACTTTACGTTATCTATGCCTATCATAATCCTCAGGTGAGTCATAGCCCTTACTCTTACTTGTTTTACAATGGTTTATAAACATTTTTGGGGGAGATACATGCTTAACTACTGCTTTTACTTTTACAAGTATTAGTAACTAAATACATGACTATATTTCATATAAACTTTACTAGTTTACACATTTCTATATCTCATGAGGAGATACCTGCTATAGACATGATTACAAGTGATTTTTCAATGGTATGCTATATTTGATCTCTATTGCCTAAGTTACCTATTACCAAAAGTCCCTCGTTCATGCACCTTAATCACTCGTAGGGTGAGCGTAAGTAGTTGTGGATAGATCTATTAGGGATTGACAATCCCCATTTGGTCGTTAGAGGAAAGCCACCAAATGCACTCTATTTGATTTCATAGGTTATTGGTAAATACTTATCCTGAGGGCCACTGTTTTACATCATTATTATGGATAATTTTGATGCCTGTTAATCGTTGCGTGTCATGAGCTTAGAGAAATAGAATGGTAGTACTGTAGTCATGATACAGTACTACACTGACTGATGTTTGGGGCGTACAATGCTGTAGCCCACTGTTTTATCAAACCCCGAGATTGTGCTCACTATATAGCAGGAAAAACTACTAATAATTGGCAAACAAACTAATATTTTGGTGTTGACCCGGTTAGGTCAAACAAACTACTATGTTGGTGTTGGCCCGGTGAAGGGCAAACCAATGGATTAATTCATATTAAATTGATAAGGAAATCACTCATTTTCTGATTTTGATAAATCAACGATTTAAGCTATGAACATTATGGATTTACTCACACTTAAATTTGATAATCAACTGTTATTATAACTACTATGGACTCACAAACTCTTTGATTTTGGAAACAGATATTTGAAACTATAAACTCTATGAACTCACCAACCTTAGTGTTGACACTTTTAGCATGTATTTATCTCTGGTCCATAATGTGCAAGGATGGCACTGAGGAGTACGGATACTTATAAAGGCTATAAATTTTTCCTATCATTTGAAAATTGACTTAATAAACTTTGGGACAAATGAGGACCTCTTTTAAAACTCTGGTGTTTATATTCGAATGATAGATCTTTAAATAGACTAAAATGACAATCATTTTCTACTAATAAACTGTGCGCTTTGAAGTAACAACCAATCTAATTTCCGCTGCATGTTTTCAAAATTGGGGGTGTTACAGCTTAGGACTTATGGAACCTACATTATAGTTTGGAACATTAGAATAAAATCACAAAAGTCAAAACATTTTTCATCTCTCCTGATGTGGCGAAACCCTGAGACTAAATGGGCGGAACCCTCTTTTTGGTTCGGCCGGGTCCGCCAACTCTGCAGATCAATTTATTTCTAGGATTAAACCAAACACTCCCTAACCCACAACTATAACTCATTCACTGCCACTATTCACGACCAAAACATCACCACACACGAAAATTAAGGCTCTTCTTCAATCATTCTTCAATCCAAGCAAAATTGTAAGTATTACTAACATAATTACATTCCCGATCTAAGTATAACATTTTCATTTACATACAATATCTAAAATCTTAGGGTTTATGCTACCATTTGTGAAAGTTTGTAAAACCTTAGTTAGAAACAAAACTAATTATGCTTTCCCTTGATTATGTTCTTACATCCTTTAAGCAACATCATAATTAGCCAAACATCCCTTATAAAACCGTTTTGAAAAAATCACTTTCACCATTAGGACATAACACTTCATCACATTGTTAAAACAAATGAAAAACATTAGGTAAACAGCATTTGCGCAAAACTCTTGAATGATAAAGAGAATGCATAACCTATATGCATTTTTGGGTACATTTAAATTAAAACTACATTAAATTATAAGCGTTTGGGTCATCATGTGTTTCAAGACAAAATTTGTATCATAAAAAAGTTTTGAGCATCAAAATGTATCAAAGATAACCACATCTTCATATTGCTTGCCTAAAGACACACACTAGATAATTCTCATTATAAAAGTCATTGATCTCAACTAAAATGTAAAATTTTATGCTTTCTAGGAATCAACATGCCTCCCGCAATATTCTCAGATCATAAAGGCACCCTCAAGTATCTACCCAAACATTATATGACCAAAGGTATTACTCCACACCGAGTCAATGTCTTTAAGGGGTTAGAGAAGCGTTATGTTCATGAGGGGATAACCATTGATCCATCCTTCCTAGAAGGAAACTCCATTCGCCAAGACTTAGCTACCATCAACTTTGATTGTCTCCTAGATATTGATGAGCCGATTTGTCCTAGGTTCATTCTAGAATTCTTTGCTACCGTAGATCTCTCTAGTGATGAAGATGGTCATATATCCGTGGAATTTTCTATCAATCAACACAAAACTATCTTACCACTAGATGTATTTGCTAGAATTCTTGGTATTCCAAACAATGGCACTTGTCTTTACACAGACAAATGGCCACTCTCTACTCTAGACACCGTTGAACGGGATCCCTCTTATGACACTCTTCTTGTTAGTAAGGAAGTACTTCGTGACCATCTCTTCGTAAGAACTTCCGACACTAGGAAAAATCGTTTGGGAAGTGAAGTGAAAAAAGACCCATTTGGAATGGAACTTAATGAACTTAAACCTCAATTTAGGAAGTGGGAAGAGGTTCTTAGGGCTAATTTCATAAGTTCCGTAGGAAATAGAGATCATGTGAACACGTGTCTAAGTTATATGCTCTATAGTATCTCCACTAGACAACCCTTCAATTTGGCTTACTACATGGCTAAAAGAATGGCCGATATACCTCTAAATGGAAAAACCGCTCTCCCATATGGGATGCTTCTTACCCACCTCTTTAGAGCCGTCTCACCTATTTTACCAAATGACAAGGGTATACGTCTTGATTACTCTCTCATTCCTCACACCTTTGTTCCTCTTAGTGGTAAGAGAGTCATTAAGACTCAAGGGAAACGTCTTTTTTCTCCTTCACCTTCATCCTCATCCTCACCAATGAGTGAAGACGATGGTCTTCCTAACTCTAAGCTAGCTCCTCTCGAATACCTTCAAGAACTTCCCACCATTAAAAATGAGTCCGAAGAATTCAAGAAAACGAAAGGAATGTGGAAGTGCATTGGAAGGTACATTGGAAAGATGAAAAAGAAGTTGGACCGCTTGTGAGATTAGTGTTTAAGGGGCGTTTGAGATAATTAAGTTTTAGAACTTTGTAGTCGTTAAACTATGTGGTTTATGTTGTTTTGTACTTCTATGCTCTATTAGTATTGTTGGACAATGTATTGGTTTAACTATTTATGCAGGATGACGACATTTGGAATGTTGTCAAATTTTCTAGTTTATGAAAATTTCACTTAGTATAGTGAGATTTGCTAGCCCCAGATTAAAGTCTAACGGTAAGAGTGTTTCTACATCCATTTTTTGCATTACCTAATCAGTTATACCTTAAATTTTATGTTCCAAGTTTTTTCGGAAAATTTGGATTTCGTCTCGACCCCCGTACACCTGTTTTGTCTCAATTATGTGACTTGGCGGAACTGGCGGAACCAAAAACAGGGTTCCGCCAGTGTATTTTTCTGGGTAACCCAGTTTTGTCCCAACGGACCAGACGGAACCCAAAACAGGGTTCCGCCCGTGTATGCGTTGGGTTCCGTCAAATCACCTACAGAATGTTTTGTTATTTCCTTAAATTTAAACTTTCTTTAAGACAAAATCATTTTTATTAGTAAGAAACATCTTCCCTAACTTCCAATAAACACATTAGGATCATTCTTACTCACTAGAACAATTAGGAAGCCTCTTCCCGCCAAAATTCCAATTAGAACAATATCAATCCAAGGAACCCTCCATAAGGTTCCTTGTAATCCGTGGAGCTTCCTAACCAAATCACTTTCCATGATCACATAGCATTTAGTGCATAAGTTAGTCTTTCACTCCACCCAACTCCATTGGATTGACTTCCAATGACTTGACAAGTTCTTGGAACTCTTCCAAATGATTAGGAACCTCCAAATTTGTATGGAACAACATCAAATCCAAACACTCCTTTCTATAACATGTTCTTCCTATAAATTGACCAACATTCATACATCCAATTCACACCATCACCATCACTTCTCTTAATCTTATAATTCTACCTAACCAATGTCTTGAGATGACTAAATCAAACACCTCATCCGAATCATCAAGATCATTTAGAAAAACTGTCACAACTCGTAATTTCAGGTCCTTTTTCAAACGTCGAAAATTCATTATTCATTTCGGAAAGTTACTATTCATCAATTACTATCCACCGATAACTATTCATCATTTTACTATTCATCATTTTTTAGGTCGGTTTGATATTCTGAGAAGCATTCAAAAATTTTACTATTCATATGACATTATTCATTCCCGGAGGGAAATCACTATTCACGATTGTCGTTCACCATTTCGTAAATCTAGTTTACGGGTATTCAAATTCGTGTAACCAGTTAGGTTTAGCTGCAAATTTATGCATCATCAGTAGGGACACGTCATATAGACTGGAGTAGTCTACATATCATTAGTAACATCATCAGCACTTAAGGCCCTACACGGATATGCATTATTTCCATTTACGTATGCTTAATTTGTAATTAACGTTACCACTCAGTTTTTACTACGAACGTATACCCAATACTCCCGATTATGATCCTAATATATTTTCATACTTATTATAATAATATAAAAATTATATTATTAGTTTACCCGGTGTTTTCAAATCAATTACTACATTTTACGGTCGGAGCTTATTACTCCGTCGGTTTGCGTTACTCCAACCCGATACCTATTCTAACACCCGATTCTTATCAGTAATATTATTTTAAATTTTTTACAACTTAATTAAATTTTATTTTGTCTCGTTACGATTTATTTCTAGTTAACTCGGTACCCGATAACACCTAATACACCTCAAAATCTAACTAAATCTTACAACCAATAGACAAACTCATTAATTATCACACAAACTTCCTACTTATCCCATGTTTCACGCCCCATGTCCCCCACCCTAGTCCTTATACACTTGAGTATCTTGACTAGAAATATCTACTTCAACTTTTATAACATGTAATACTTCATTTAGTACCAAAAACTAGCAAAGTCTCATTCTCTTTCTCTCTTGCTCAATACTCACGGCCACAAGGAAGAACAAATAGGAAAACCATTATTTTGTGAAGATCAAGTCATAATCAAGCTCCATTTACTTCCTAGTTTGGATTTTGAAATAAAAATCCCTAGGTTACTAACATACTTTTCTCCAAAACTCATCAAATCTTCAAGTAAGCTTCAAGTAAAATTTCTTAATCTTTCATACGTTCATTTACTATATTTTTATGCTCTAGTAACTAATCATGCAAATATACCTATGTTATATACCACTTGATATTTATTTTTGCACTAAAATGGGTTTAAAGATTTTTATTAGTAATCTTATGAGCCCCATCATTTTTGGTGAAGATTAGGAACCCATGACACCTTAAGAAGGTGTATGGTAGGATTGAGTACTTGTGGAGTTTATTTGGAGTAGTTTGGTTAAGATTTGAACAAGTTACAAACTAGGAAAATCAATTTTTGAAACAATATAAAAGCTACTGTCCCAAAATGCCAAATATAGAAAACTCGGGGATTCCGGGTAACATTGGGCTAAAGAATCAGAAAATACTTTCAAAAACGAAGCCGTGGGCGAAAGAACGGATTAAAACGAGTATATAACGAAGGGGATATGATTTTTGCAAGTTTAACGACGAAAACTATTTTCTGAAAATGTACTTGCTGTTGGATGAATTTCGACGGACAAAAAGAGGCGTTAGACGTAATCTATAGGAGCCGACCTACTGAAAATATATTATTATATATTAATACGATTCCGGGGATATAAAGAACGTAGAAAACGAGCTTATAACGACCAAGATACAAGCGTTTGAATTTTAAACGATATTAATATTTTCCTTCAGCCCAACACTTAGAAAATTTTCCAAAGTATTAACCACTTCGCCAAGTGACCAGCTTGAAAGCCATTTTTCACATTGATAAACTCATTTCTGGAAAATTTACATCATTGACAAAAAGTTAGTTCACCCAGCCTAGTTTTCAAAACATCCAACCGTTTGTCAATAGGATTTATAACAAATAACATATGGTCTTCCAAACTTTCCCGAAAACTGCCCAGAATCTGCCAAAACAGCCCAAACACCTCACTTGACGGCTATTTTCCTTTATGATCGATACCCGTATAGACAAACTTCAGTTCTGTGACTTTTTAGATATGGTGAAAATATTCTCAAAACTACTGCACTTCTTTCCTAACTCTTAATATTCATTATTTCGCGACTAGTTTTGCGAGACCATTTTGGTCATATTTTCAAGTTATCAAAAGTGTCATTTTACGACGAAAACACTATATTTACCGATAAAACACCAAACAAGGATCGTGGAGTACCATTTCAACATATTTACATGAAAAGTGATTATTAACTTAACGAGACGTCAAAAATGTATTTTTCGACAATAAACGTTATTTTCAAGTTTCACGAGTGGTATCGATAACATACGTATTTGCATGTGTAGCATCATTTTATTTCTTACATTAGACCATATATTCATATTAGGTTGCGGTTAGAGATGGTGCCTCATTTTCAGTGTATCCACTTTTGTCATTGTAGCTATCGCACCAGGTGAGTCATAGCCCCTACTCTTTTAATTGTTTTGTAAACTCTTTGGGGGAGAATACATGCTCGTTTTACTTAAACGCATTACTCGCTTACATGGTTGATTACTCAAATATTCTCTGCTCTACCTAAATATATGTTTGATTACCTGCATTTCATGGGTATGTTTGATTACCTGCATTTCATTGATATGTTTGATTACCTGCATTACAATAGTATGTTGATTACCTGCATTTCATGGGATTTGTCATCATTGTTTATATGACCTCATAGTCCCCAATTGTTCTTATATGCTCATTGTAATACTGTGGTATTCCCCACTTGGCTGTGATGTCAAACGTAATATTGTGGTATTCCCCACTTGGCTGTGATGTCAAACGTATTGTGGTTTTCCCCACTTGGCTGTGATGTCAAACGTAATATTGTGGTTTTCCCTACTTGACTGTGATGTCAAACGTAGTATTGTTGTTTCCCTACTTGACTGATTTATCATATGGCCTCATTGTCAGAATTATTTATATAGCAGTTTTGCTATATTTATCTTTGAATCTAGATACAAGTATTTCTTTTGTTCACGTAAACTATATCATAACTGGCAGTGGGTCGTAAACACACAGGTTACAAGTCTCTTATGGCGGGATTTGGAACTGAGTGGATTTACGAGGCCTTTGCTGGGAAATCTTCATTCATATGCATAACATTCTTTTTCACAAGACTCTATGAACTCACCAACCTCGTGTTGACACTTTAGCATGTATTTTCAGGTATTAAGCAATGGCACGCTACTGGAGGTTTTGGCAAGGCATGGCATGATCATAGAAGACTCTGATTATTCATTTGGGGACCGTTTTAAACTATTTTAAGGGCCTACTTACGCACTACTTTTAACAATGTAAATTCAACACTTTTGGTTAAACGATTTTATTCTAAATGATTGAAATGAAAACCATTTTGTACTTGTGTTGTGGTACCAATTGAGTTACTCCCCAGCTGCATGTATGCTTCAACTGGACCCGATTCTGGGGGTGTGACAGATTGGCATCAGAGCTTTGGCTATAGCGAACTAAGTGTTTTTAAAACCTAGACTATAGCTACTTTCACGAAAACTTAACCCTATGACCGTCACGTGCCTGCCTGCCAAGCTGAAGCCTCATTTGTGGTTAGTTGCTGACATAGGTGATGAGATTTGTATCTCATTATCTGGTATATTATATTCGCTTATTCTAGTTGATTACTAAAATTGTCGTTCATATAAGCATGTTCACGTATCATATATGTCACCGCGTTATGTTTTTCTTTGCATAGTTTCATCATTTGACCTCGAGTTGGTCACCTGCCTTAGTCTTTCAGAACGTCTTGGTATTTGTGAAGGACATAGTCTTAGTATAACTGAGCTGAGTATTTCAAAATTCATGGAACCTCGGTGGAATATAGACTGGTCATTTATATTCAACCCGGGATAGTAGGACATAGGCTGACCACCTATATCCGACTCAGAAATGAATTTTGCAACACTGAGAATGGTTATAATAAAATTTTGTCTGGATTGAATTCTCTACTCAATTTCCAAATGTTTCATTTATGTGTGTGTATACCTTCGTTGTCAGAACATTCATACTTTTTATCACTTCGTGGATCACCGATTGGAAGCACGTCAACTGGTCATTTCATCTCATGAATCTTCACATTTATGCACAATACACTTACATCACAGTATTTCCTTTTACCACAATATCATTATGTCACAGTTGTCACAGTCTTTTCCCTTCTCACCATCACTATCATTCCCTTTCCCATCCCTATTTATATAAGGAATTAGGTGACACTCTATAGAATCCTATGTCACTCATCCCTCACTACTCCCTATATTGATAAGTGGATATTATCAATGACCTCCCTAGGAAAGACTTTCCATACCATTTATAAGGAGGATCCCCCGGTACATTACGACCATTTAAAACTCAACAGAAATCTCAGGATAACACAAAACCACTCGAACCATGTCAACTGGTCATATCGCAACATCAAGCTTTCGTTCTATAGCAATCCACATTAGGATACCTACGACTAGGAAACGTCTTATGTATGTTTCACCCTTCATTTCTTGTTTTGAAGAGCTATGCCGCCGGGGAAAGCTAAAGCTACACCAACTATGACACTTGCTGCTATTCGGAAACTTGTTAAGAATAGTATAGCCAAAGCTCTAGAGATCGAGAGAGCTGAGGTAGCTGCAAGGGCTGCTGAAACTACTTCACAGACAGGGACGAATGAACAATCCAATAATAGGCATGAATGCACTTGGAAGAATTTTAAGGTTGGTGATCCCATCAAGTTTAAGGGCACTGAAGGAGCGGTTGCTTTGATTCGCTGGTTCGAAAAGACTGAGAATGTGTTCCTCATGTGCAACTGTCCTGATGTCAGCAAGGTAAAATTCGCTACTGGTATGCTTTTGGATGAAGCTATGTCATGGTGGAATTCTTATCCTCAACCGATTGGTATGGAAAATGCCTACAAGCTCACCTGGGATCAATTCAAGAAATTGATGACTAAGAAGTTTTGCCCTCGTACCGAAGTGAAGAAGTTGGAAACAGAGTTTTATGAGCTAGTGACAGCAGGTAATGATATCGAGGCATATATCTGAAGGTTTTAGGAGTTGGCTGTGCTATGTCCAACTATAGTTCCAGATAATGAAAAGCTGCTAGAAAATTTCATCGATGGACTACCGCACAACATCAGTGGGAACGTAATTGCTTCTGAACCCCACACGCTGGATGAAGCTATCAGAATGTCTCAAAAGCTTATGGCTCAAGTGATGAAGCAAGAAACTACTGTCAACAACAACAACGAAAACAAGAGGAAAAGGGATGACAACCAAGGAAACTATCAAGTATGGCAGCCAAACAAAGGACAAGAAGTGTTTAGAGCCTATGCTGCAGGACCACGCACAAACAAAAGATATATTGGAAATTTACCTTACTGCAACATGTGTAATCTCCATCACTTAGATCATTGCAGTGAACTATGTGGAATATGCAAGAAGCGGGGTCATCTAACTAAGGACTGTAGGAAACCCACAAATCAGAGGATTCCAGGAAGTTGCTTCAAATGTGGAAACTTAGGGCATCTAAGAAAGGACTGCCCGGAGCTAAGGAACAAGAAAACCAAAGCCTAAACCCACCCTAGTGTTGTATTTCTTTTGTGTTTTATTCTACGTTCTATCGTATAAGTTTCATGTACTATTAACGAATTCCGATCTAATGAATGTTCTATCTTTTATTACCGCTATGCGACTCAAATACCCACATCTATTCACCGCGTACACTTCAGAGACCAACACAAACTGAACTTCGAGACGAAGTTCCTGTTAGAGGGGAAGACTGTCACAACTCGGAATTTCAAGTCCTTTTTCAAACGTCGAAAATTCATTAATCATTTTGGAAAGTTACTATTCATCAGTTACTATTCACCGATAACTATTCATCATTTTTTAGGTCAGTTTGATATTCTGAGAAGCATTCAAAAATTTTACTATTCATATGACATTATTCATTCCCAGAGGGAAATCACTATTCACAATTGTTGTTCACCATTTTGTAAATCTAGTTTACGGGTATTCAAATTCGCGTAACCAGTTAGGTTTAGCTGCGAATTTATGCATCATCAGTAGGGACACGTCATATAGACTGTAGTAGTCTACATATCATTAGTAACATCATCAGCACTTTAGGCCCTACACGGATATGCATTATTTCCATTTACGTATGCTTAATTTGTAATTAACGTTACCACTCAGTTTTTACTACGAACGTATACCCAATACTCCCGATTACGATCCTAATATATTTTCATACTTATTATAATAATATAAAAATTATATTATTAGTTTACCCGGTGTTTTCAAATCAATTACTACATTTTACGGTCGGAGCTTATTACTCCGTCGGTTTGCGTTATTCCAACCCGATACCTATTCTAACACCCGATTCTCATCAATAATATTATTTTAAAATTTTTACAACTTCATTAAATTTTATTTTGTCTTGTTACGATTTATTTCTAGTTAACTCGGTACCCGATAACACCTAATACACCTCAAAATCTAACTAAATCTTACAACCAATAGACAAACTCATTAATTATCACACAAACTTCCTACTTATCCCATGTTTCACGCCCCATGTCCCCCACCCTAGTCCTTATACACTTGAGTATCTTGACTAGAAATATCTACTTCAACTTTTATAACATGTAATACTTCATTTAGTACCAAAAACTAGCAAAGTCTCATTCTCTTTCTCTCTTGCTCAATACTCACGGCCACAAGGAAGAACAAATAGGAAAACCATTATTTTGTGAAGATCAAGTCATAATCAAGCTCCATTTACTTCCTAGTTTGGATTTTGAAATAAAAATCCCTAGGTTACTAACATACTTTTCTCCAAAACTCATCAAATCTTCAAGTAAGCTTCAAGTAAAATTTCATAATCTTTCATACGTTCATTTACTATATTTTTATGCTCTAGTAACTAATCAAGCAAATATACCTATGTTATATACCACTTGATATTTATTTTTGCACTAAAATGGGTTTAAAGATTTTTATTAGTAATCTTATGAGCCCCATCATTTTTGGTGAAGATTAGGAACCCATGACACCTTAAGAAGGTGTATGGTAGGATTGAGTACTTGTGGAGTTTATTTGGAGTAGTTTGGTTAAGATTTGAACAAGTTACAAACTAGGAAAATCAATTTTTGAAACAATATAAAAGCTACTGTCCCAAAACGCCAAATATAGAAAACTCGGGGATTCCGGGTAACATTGGGCTAAAGAATCAGAAAATACTTTCAAAAACGAAGCCGTGGGCGAAAGAACGGATTAAAACGAGTATATAACGAAGGGGATATGATTTTTGCAAGTTTAACGACGAAAACTATTTTCTGAAAATGTACTTGCTGTTGGACGAATTTCGACGGACAAAAAGAGGCGTTAGACGTAATCTATAGGAGCCGACCTACTGAAAATATATTATTATATATTAATATGATTCCGGGGATATAAAGAACGTAGAAAACGAGCTTATAACGATCAAGATACAAGCGTTTGAATTTTAAACGATATTAATATTTTCCTTCAGCCCAACACTTAGAAAATTTTCCAAAGTATTAACCACTTCGCCAAATGACCAGCTTGAAAGCCATTTTTCACATTGATAAACTCATTTCTGGAAAATTTACACCATTGACAAAAAGTTAGTTCACCCAGCCTAGTTTTCAAAACATCCAGCCGTTTGTCAATAGGGTTTATAACGAATAACATATGGTCTTCCAAACTTTCCCGAAAACTGCCCAGAATCTGCCAAAACAGCCCAAACACCTCACTTGACGGCTATTTTCCTTTATGATCGATACCCGTACAGACAAACTTCAGTTCTGTGACTTTTTAGATAATGTGAAAATATTCTCAAAACTACTGTGCTTCTTTCCTAACTCTTAATATTCATTATTTCACGACTAGTTTTGCAAGACCATTTTGGTCATATTTTCAAGTTATCAAAAGTGTCATTTTACGACGAAAACACTATATTTACCGATAAAACACCAAACAAGAATCGTGGAGTACCGTTTCAACATATTTACATGAAAAGTGATTATTAACTTAACGAGACATCAAAAATGTATTTTTCGACAATAAACGTTATTTTCAAGTTTCA
>JARVZY010007965.1:0-21039 GCA_030686995.1 Artemisia argyi | reverse complement strand
AGATAGAATCTGAGGCTTCCCCTGGGCTCATCCTTGTAAATGATGGTCTCTGCACCAACTTCATTACAAAACCCAACAATAGAACGAAGATTCTTATGCTTGAGACTAGATAGCATTGAAATTTCCGTCCAAAACTGCTGTTCTTTTTCATCATCCCATTCTTTATTAGATATCCTATGAGCCTCGATGTTAATCAACTCACCTGACCATGAGAGTTGTCCCTCGTATATCTTTCCAAAGTCACTTTCTCCAACATCATTTTTTCCTGCAAAGTAGTTGATGGCGCATTCTATATCTTCAAGGGGGATTCTTAGGTGAGCAAGGTGGTTGGGCGGAGAGTGTATCTATCACAAAAACAGAGTTTAGGTTACAAAAGGATGTGAGATGCATCATCATTATCATTATAAGTGACTTCCACCAAAAGTCCCTTCTTTTAATCCTCTTTTTAATCTATAAAGCCCATTGATAATTGAATTAGACAGTATATATTTTCAGTCTAAAATGCAATAGGTTTGACTTTTTTCATGAAGCCAACTATATAACATTTATACCAGTAATACTTTTTTACAATAAAGTTGTTTTGCTGTTTGATTTTGGGGATGTTACATTACCTTTTGCCCCTGAAGATATTATTGTCAAAGTAGCTATTCCAAACTTCTGACGTTAATACAACTTTATCACAGCCGAAACTTTAAATCAAGCTAAAATCAAAATATTCTTGTTTTTAAACCAAATTGCTAATTCTATAGGCCAAACGCCTGCCGCATTTTTCTTAAAATAACAGAAAAAAGAAGTCTTACAGGCCTGTTTTGGCGTGCGAGCTGCAACACTTTCTCTAGTATCGGGACAATCTCATCTATATTTGGGCGTTGCGATGGTTCGTCATTCAAGCAGTCATATGCTGTTTTCGCGAAGATCTCGAATGACTGCGGGTCCATTTGTCTCAGTAGACCCGGATCAATTATTTGATTGAGCTTTTCCTCTCTATAATGGGCAATGGCCGCGGGACCCAAATACTTATTATCTTGATCGTCAATTACTGATTCCCTACCGCACAGTAGTTCAAACAATACTATACCAAAGGAGTAAATATCTGACTTGTGGCTCAAACTCTTTGTCTCTAAATATGTTGGGTCTGTATAACCGTCCATATCCAAATCTACATCAACATGGAATGAATGATGCCTCTGAGATGCTTCAATCTTCATGGAAAGTATAAAATGAGATAACTTGGGCTCCCAGTTATCATTTAATAAAACTGAGGTACTGCTGATGTCTCGATGTATTACGCTAAAATCGCGTGGTTCGTCATAATGCATGTAACTCAATGCATGTGCAACGCCCACAGATATCTCCAATCTTCGCACCCATGTCAACGAAATTGGGTCAATTAGAAATTGGCTGAGACTTCTGTTGATCTCAGATCTGTAAATGATGATCTTCTCATCATTATCATCACAAAACCCAACTAATGAAATCAGATTTTTATGCTTGAGACTAGAAAGCAGTGAAATCTCCGCCCAAAAGAACTCTTGTATTTTTTCATCATACCATTCTTTATTAAACCTCCAAGCTTTAATTTGAATCAACTCACCGGACCACAAGAGCTGTCCCATGTAAAACTTTACAAACTCAGATTCTGCGATTAAATTTTTGTCATCAAAGTTGTTGGTGGCGGATAGAACATTTTCAAGGGGGATTTTTAAGTGAGCAAAGTCGTCACGATTGATTGAAGACATCATGTTTGTTAATCTGAACAGAAAAAAGGGTTTGTGGGTTGTTACAGAAAGAAGTGAAGGAGTGTTTGGGTGATATACATAGATCTGTTCGGTTTGTGTTAGTATGTATTGAAGATGTGGTGACAGCTTCTTATCTTTAATGGTGGAGTTCTACTTTTTGCATTATTGTACGGTAAAGAATAGACTTTTTGACTTTTTGGTCTACGAGTAAATAGTAATAGCAACTTTTTTGAAGAGTAAATTACAAAGCAACAAACATCATTATCACATACAACTTCTTAGTAACTACCATTCAACTACAACAATAATACATAACGCGTTTATAAGAGCATTAGGTGTAGTTGGGGAGGCAAGCCTCCTCATTCGGGTCCCACTCCTGCCACATCACAAAACACCTCAACTTCAACTATCCACAACAAATCCTTTCTCACCAAACAACAAACCTCAACTTCTTCATTAGAGCCCCACCTCTTACACATTTATTTTTTTATTCATTTCATTAAATTCATTTCACAAATTCATTTCATTAACATATCTTTACCTCAAACCCCAAAATCTTCACTGCCCAACAACAACAGCAACTTTAATCAACAACCATGGCAGCTTCCGAGCTCCATACTTTTTTATTATTTTCAATCTTTCTTGGCCTTGTTTTCACTTTAGTTCAATCCGATGTTGGTGTTGTTGGATCCGATGATTCCGATGCTGCGTTTCGTGTCAAAGTGGATAAACTCACTTCCAAGATCCATGAACTTGGTTTGTGACTCTGTTTTATTCTTTGAACTTGGTTTGTGACTCTGCTCTCCAACGTAAACATTCACTTTTCTCAGCTTTTTTGGTTCGCCGTGGCCACGGGGAGGTGCCCAACAAAGAGGAACAGCGAGGGGTTTTTGGTGTAGCTGCGAGCTTCGGCTCGCCGTTGATTTTGCCATGTCGGACGGCGAGGGTAACGGCGAGCCCTACACCTAATGCTCTAATATCAACCAGAAATAAATTTCAAAACCGTACTAGGAGTAATTAAAGGTGTCTAATATTATAAGACGCATGCAATGATCACCACTTTCACTTTTCACCTAAGCATCACATCATCTTTCAGCATATAATCACTATCCTTATCTTTCACTCATAATGGTCACCACTCTCTTCACCTTTCAAACACACCCCAGCAAATACCTTACACACACTCACAAATCAAATAAATGCTCCATCCGTCCTAAAATTATTGTCTCATTTTGATTTTTTCGGTCTTTCTTTCTCAACTTTGACTATATATATTTTTTTGTTTGTGTTATATATTTTTTGATAAAAATTATACTAATAAAAATACATTTAAAACTCAATCCGTTCATATATTTTGTATCAAGTATTGTAATATAAACAAAAATGCTTAAGGTCAAAGTTAAAAAGTTAAGACCGAAAAAGTCAAAGGGAACAATAATTTTGAGACGAAGGGAGTAATAAAAACTTGCACGGGTACCAAGTGGTTATCATTGTGACCACTCACACTTATTTTTCTCCCATACTCACGCGTATGAATGTTGACCACAATAGTGTGAATGGTGAGGAGTGGAGGTGGAGGCCGGTGACCACTCACACACCCATTGCACCTAGCCTAAGGTATTTTGCACAAATATGTTCATCAGTATTGCTCAATGGTAAAGACAAACTAAGTAAAATGGGTAAATATGAACCCTATATGTACATGTATTAATGTACACATGAATGTTCTAAGCTAATAAAGTTCCTTTTTTAACTCTAGTGAGACCAAATGTAATTGCTTATCAAAAACGCGTTGTAACAAATAACTCTATCTTCGGCCAAAAAAACAGAAGCATCCTGGTAATCTAACCTTGATTTAACATTTCATCACCTTCATTGCTCTAGAAAAAAGTGGAGATTGTTGACGTAAAAACAAGATAAAAATGTATATGATATAAAATGTGATCGAACGGGCGGATTGTGTAACGGCTTAACACGGGTTGTGGTTAAAACAAGTTTTGATACATGTCAACCTAAATAAATGTCAAGTTTTAAACCTGTTGATTGATAACTAGTGTGACTACGATTACAAAAATTGTATTAGTACATTGATAACCCAGTTTTATTAACAAAATAATATTTAAAATCCGATGCGATACAGTTTGGGAGACTTGCGACCAGTTACAGCCCATTTTGTTTTAAGTGACTTATTTAATTAACCAGTTTGGCTCATTAAAGATGAAACATAACCCGATCGGCCCATCGAATTAAATAGGTCGAAATTGAATGACAATGGACTATTAGAGTCTTGAGGGTGTAACATTTGTTTTAATCTATATGAAAGGAGAACTTATTTAGTTTTTGCTACAAAGTCTAAGAGATCATTTATTCTTTTATTTTTTTTTTTTATATGCCAAGCACACCATCATTCTGCCTGAATCACAAAAGTTCATTTTGTAAGCAATTATGTAACACAATCTAAACATTGTTGTACATTGGACATAGGCTTGAAAGAAAGTAGAACACATTTCATTATCGCACCGTTTGATGATGACGACAAATACATTAACTTACTAGCATGAACAATCCCTTTTTCACATGTTGGACAACATCAAACAAATACAAACTGACCACAATGATCCGTTATAAAGAAAACGTACAATTTCAATCCTACGATGCGATGATTACAAAGAATGGATGTACTTTGATTGGATTAATTCCTTAAGCAGCTTTTTATTCATCAATTTTCTTCTTTCTCTTGAGGATCTATTGTTTTCTTTTTTTATTCTCCTCCAACATGTAACACCCCCAATTCATGGACGCAGCGGAATTCGAACTGGGTGTTACTGGATGGCACAATAGTCACAATAATAGAAAACGAACTCCAATTGAGTCGTTTTAAAAGATTTATCATTCAAATTATATAGATATCAGAGATTACGAAATGAGGTCCCAAATGGTTCCATGTTTACAAATTAAATGAGTTTTGAATGATAATAAAATTTATAGCCCTCTTGAGTATCCGTGTCCTTCCGTGCCATCCTTGATCGTCATGAACCTGAAATACATGCTTGAGAGGTCAACACAAAGGTTGAGTGGAATTCGTAGAGTTTAGTTAAATCGTTTGAACACAATAATCGTAGTGTGAGCTATAGACTCACACTCATAGTTAGAAAACAAAATCGTTATTTATTTCACTAAGCTCATACAACCAAAGCGTTAACATCGAACCAACAAAATTGGCATTATAGAAGCCCTATCAAGGTACTTTTGCCGTTATACCGCTAAATCTCAAATATAGTGCATTTGCGTGAACTCATCGTTGTTCAACACAAATGGGATTCGTCAATCCCAATAGATCTATTCACAATATTCGCGCTCACTAAAGGTAGTGACTAATGGTTCATGATATAGGGACTTCGAACATGGCAATCGTTACTTAGTGATAATAAAACATCGTCGGGTAGCATACAGTAGAAAGCATCGTGTTCGAGTAGAAAAATAATAGCATGTATTCCCCCCATGGGTTTGTAAAATAGTTAAACAATAGAAAGTGGGGCTACGAACTCACCTTAAGTACGATAGCAAGTAATGAAGGTGATGGTTTGATCGTGTAGGTTTCTATGAGCAACAACTTTTGGCTTTCAAAGATGAAAGGAAGTTAACATGTAAGGATAGGACATTGATAGACTTGCTTCAACCCACTTCACTTCATGCAATCTTTCTACTCTTGTAATCTTGAAAGATGGATGATGAAGGTTGAGGTGAATTGAGTGGATTTAAACTCAAGAGAAATCACCAAGTATATTAGGGATTGGAAGAGTTTTGGTGAATGATAACCTATCTAGGGTTTCTACCTTGAACTAGCACTTGAATCTTGCATGAAACTAGAAGGAAATGAGCAAAGGATGGAAAGGTTTTGGAGGTTGGGGATGCACGGCACAAATGGGAGGGAGAGGGGCTATTTATAGTCAAAAATGAGGAGGTTAGGAAACTAGTAGGAAATTACCAAAACTTGGTGACCAAGTTGTAATTTAGAGATGATCTAGGGGTAATTTCATGAGATGAAGCCACATGGGATGACTCCCCCCCTCCTAGGTCGGTTTGTAAGCTTGGAGAGCAAGGGTGTGGACTTTTCTTGGTATTATCCAAGATACTTGGTTAGTTTTGACTCCGGGAAATGCCAATCGTAAATGATTAAGCCTCAAAACGTAAAACCGGGTGTCGTAAAATTATGGAATTTGAAAGTATTGATAAACATGTCAATAAGTTCCATAATAAAATATAAAATGAGTGGTAGGTTCCATCGGGTGCTAAAACCCTGCTAAAAACTGGAAACACGGGTCTAAAACGCGTAATTCGCGTAAAACGCTGAATATTGCGTAAAATTGAGAAAAGTAAAATGTTACTTTTCTAATGTGATAAAAATGATTTAAAATGACTTATAATGTCTAGACTGGGCTCAGTCTAGTGTCGGTTGGTATTAAATGTCTTTTAGACATCAAACCGTAAGTCTAAAAATCACGAAATGACTTATAACATCAAGGGATGATTTTTGGTCAATGGAGGAGGGAAAGAATATGTTGACTTTTTCTAATAATTTTGAAAACTCAAAACGTCTTAGAAACTCGTTTTGTGGTCTAACGGGTAATCGCCCATTCGGTTAAGCGTGCTTATGTGAGAGTAGTACCGACATGGGTGACCTGCTGGGAAGTCTTTGGTCATGTTTTTCTCAGTCACGATTAATTCTCAAATAAATCATGAGCGTGTCAAACATTTTTCCGATGTGGGGTCACCTGACGGGGTCGAATTTCGTTGTACGTAGAATTTCTGATTGACGTTTTACCCTAAAACGTGTAATTCCGTGTAATTCCTTAATAACTTTCACGAAAATGATCTGATGGATGTCAAACATTTAATTTGCCATGGAAATGATTTATCACTCGAGAATATCAAATAAAAATCAACTTTCGGGAAAGTTTCGGGAAAAATGAATAGTAAAAGTGAATAGTGAAATTTTTCCGGGAATAGTAATTAACCTGAAATTGCGAATTGTTACAGTCTCTACCCCTTACGGGGAACTTCGTCCCGAAGTTCTATATGTGTCATATGTTGGAGTGGTGTCGATGAAAAGGTGTGGTTACTTATGAGGACTAGAGTCTGGGATTTCCAGTGATGTAGTTTGATTTGTCGTTTCAGTGTATGGCGTAGGATGAGGCTTACTTTTATGTAGGAAAAGTATGGTAATAGTCGAATATCAAAGGAAATTGATATAGCAGTCGAATATTAATAGGAATTGAGATCGTAGTTGCAATCATAGCCTAGTAGGTAATCGGTTGTTGTACCTAGTGCTTATTGACTTCATACTTATGTTATTTCGGATACAAATAAGCCCACTTGTTTATAATTCTTTATTTACATAGAGAGGCATCCCAAACAATGTAGATAAGGAAATATAAACTTATGGTTTAGTGATTTACAATGTCTTTATTTAAATGAAAAGGCATCCCAATCCATTCAAATAATTACAAATCATCCTACACAACATTCATACTTAGTCGGTGAGTTACAAGGTAGGGTTTTACGAGATGATACTGGTGTTCCAAGATGAATATTCAATCTTGTAAAGCTGGTAAGGGTGCTTGTGGTGTAGCTAAGGATGATTTGAGCATTTAAAAATGCATCAAGATCTGTTTATGAGCTTGTGGTTCCAACGATTATGAAGATAATGTTGTGATATCTTGATGAACAGAAGTGTGTAGTGTATGCTTAACATTAATACTCTTAGGTATAGATGTTGAGTTTGCTTTAAAAATCTTAAGAAATTTTAAAGGTTTATGACGGAATGATATCCTTAGGACCTAAATAGGATAGTACTTCTACAGGATGAAGAGAAGAATTGATAACTATCCCAAGATAGTAGTTCGGATTATCTCATAAATGAAAACTTTCAAGAATGAAGTTAGGTAGTACAAATAAGGTGTTAAGATTTCGCTGAGTGGTAAAACACTATCGTCTCTCTAGATCGTTTTAAAGAATTCGGGTGGTTTATCGAGTTCAATTAGGAAATCAACCTAAACATAACCCTAGTATAACTACTCTCAGTATTTGAAAATTTTAAGTCGAATATAGTTAGTCAGACTATATTCCACTGTCCCTAGGTTAAATATAGGTGACTAGTCTATATTTAGCCAAGGTTCGATAAAATTTTCAAATACCTAAATTAGGTATACTTGTGATACGTCCGTTGCTTTCGGGAAACTGTCCACTAAACAAGGCGATGTCAAACCATTCAGTTGCAAGTCCCGCCATAAGAGACTTGTAACGTATGTTTTCACATTCCATTGCATAGAAGATAGTACAGGTAGATATGTGTGGAAAGGAAGTTGAAGTAATTCTAAAACAGTCTATACTGGGCTAGAATTACAAACTTTTAACAATGAAGGTTTCAGAAGAAAACTTTGATGGATGTAGAGAAAGTTCAGCTTTCGTAGGTGATGGATTAGTTTGTCCTTTAGAAATCTCATATTTCTTGTTTGGAAATCGATAGATTGTGATGGGTTTTTGATATCATATGAAATGATATTGATGAGGTGGTGGAATAATTCGAGAGACCATTGCACATATCACAATGTCTCGGAAGTAGATTAGACCATTGTGTCATACAATGTTCGGGAAATAGAAAAGACCATCGTAATTCGTTACAATATCTTGGACATAAAATGTTGGAGTAGGAACATGGTTGGGAGAATGTGGTTGTGTCGAAATGCCATAGAATAGGCATGTGTAGATATGTTTAGATAAAATGATTGAAAATAACTCGAATGTATATATAAATATACTAGTATTTGTTCGTGTAGTGGAAAATGCCTAGTGTGTATATATGAATATACTTATGTTTATGTAGCATAAAATGCTTAATAAGTCCATAATCGTCTGGAGGATGGAAGACACGAAGATCGGAAGGCTATAAAATGTTTTTGTTTGTAGTGTGGTTATAGTTTAGGTCTCAATTAGACCCGTTTCTCTATAACCATGGCTCTGGTACCAATCTGTAACACCCCCAATTCATGGACGCAGCGGAATTCGAACTGGGTGTTACTGGACGGCACAATAGTCACAATAATAGAAAACGAACTCCAATTGAGTCGTTTTAAAAGATTTATCATTCAAATTATATAGATATCAGAGATTACGAAATGAGGTCCCAAATGGTTCCATGTTTACAAATTAAATGAGTTTTGAATGATAATAAAATTTATAGCCCTCTTGAGTATCCGTGTCCTTCCGTGCCATCCTTGATCGTCATGAACCTGAAATACATGCTTGAGAGGTCAACACAAAAGTTGAGTGGAATTCGTAGAGTTTAGTTAAATCGTTTGAACACAATAATCGTAGTGTGAGCTATAGACTCACACTCATAGTTAGAAAACAAAATCGTTATTTATTTCACTAAGCTCATACAACCAAAGCGTTAACATCGAACCAACAAAATTGGCATTATAGAAGCCCTATCAAGGTACTTTTGCCGTTATACCGCTAAATCTCAAATATAGTGCATTTGCGTGAACTCATCGTTGTTCAACACAAATGGGATTCGTCAATCCCAATAGATCTATTCACAATATTCGCGCTCACTAAAGGTAGTGACTAATGGTTCATGATATAGGGACTTCGAACATGGCAATCGTTACTTAGTGATAATAAAACATCGTCGGGTAGCATACAGTAGAAAGCATCGTGTTCGAGTAGAAAAATAATAGCATGTATTCCCCCCATGGGTTTGTAAAATAGTTAAACAATAGAAAGTGGGGCTACGAACTCACCTTAAGTACGATAGCAAGTAATGAAGGTGATGGTTTGATCGTGTAGGTTTCTATGAGCAACAACTTTTGGCTTTCAAAGATGAAAGGAAGTTAACATGTAAGGATAGGACATTGATAGACTTGCTTCAACCCACTTCACTTCATGCAATCTTTCTACTCTTGTAATCTTGAAAGATGGATGATGAAGGTTGAGGTGAATTGAGTGGATTTAAACTCAAGAGAAATCACCAAGTATATTAGGGATTGGAAGAGTTTTGGTGAATGATAACCTATCTAGGGTTTCTACCTTGAACTAGCACTTGAATCTTGCATGAAACTAGAAGGAAATGAGCAAAGGATGGAAAGGTTTTGGAGGTTGGGGATGCACGGCACAAATGGGAGGGAGAGGGGCTATTTATAGTCAAAAATGAGGAGGTTAGGAAACTAGTAGGAAATTACCAAAACTTGGTGACCAAGTTGTAATTTAGAGATGATCTAGGGGTAATTTCATGAGATGAAGCCACATGGGATGACTCCCCCCCTCCTAGGTCGGTTTGTAAGCTTGGAGAGCAAGGGTGTGGACTTTTCTTGGTATTATCCAAGATACTTGGTTAGTTTTGACTCCGGGAAATGCCAATCGTAAATGATTAAGCCTCAAAACGTAAAACCGGGTGTCGTAAAATTATGGAATTTGAAAGTATTGATAAACATGTCAATAAGTTCCATAATAAAATATAAAATGAGTGGTAGGTTCCATCGGGTGCTAAAACCCTGCTAAAAACTGGAAACACGGGTCTAAAACGCGTAATTCGCGTAAAACGCTGAATATTGCGTAAAATTGAGAAAAGTAAAATGTTACTTTTCTAATGTGATAAAAATGATTTAAAATGACTTATAATGTCTAGACTGGGCTCAGTCTAGTGTCGGTTGGTATTAAATGTCTTTTAGACATCAAACCGTAAGTCTAAAAATCACGAAATGACTTATAACATCAAGGGATGATTTTTGGTCAATGGAGGAGGGAAAGAATATGTTGACTTTTTCTAATAATTTTGAAAACTCAAAACGTCTTAGAAACTCGTTTTGTGGTCTAACGGGTAATCGCCCATTCGGTTAAGCGTGCTTATGTGAGAGTAGTACCGACATGGGTGACCTGCTGGGAAATCTTTGGTCATGTTTTTCTCAGTCACGATTAATTCTCAAATAAATCATGAGCGTGTCAAACATTTTTCCGATGTGGGGTCACCTGACGGGGTCGAATTTCGTTGTACGTAGAATTTCTGATTGACGTTTTACCCTAAAACGTGTAATTCCGTGTAATTCCTTAATAACTTTCACGAAAATGATCTGATGGATGTCAAACATTTAATTTGCCATGAAAATGATTTATCACTCGAGAATATCAAATAAAAATCAACTTTCGGGAAAGTTTCGGGAAAAATGAATAGTAAAAGTGAATAGTGAAATTTTTCCGGGAATAGTAATTAACCTGAAATTGCGAATTGTTACACAACATCCGTTTATTTATCTCTATCGGCTCCTCGTCCATGGGGATCGATTTATCCGGCTTTGGGCCAGTATCTTTCACGTTAGAGTTTCAAGTGTTTTACTAAACAGTATTCAGCTCATCAAAAGATACTCTTATAACTAAAATTTGAAAACAAGTTACAATGCTTTTTAATGAAAACTAAACAAAAGTATCAATTATAATAAAATAAAATAAATACTTTTACCCTAATTCATTAATAAAATATTATAACTAGTAATTGCAACCAAAGATTAAAGAGTTAACTACATTTTTGGTCCTTGTGGTTGTATCAAAATCTCACATTTAGTCTAATTTTCAAAACACGTGCGATTCTAGTCCTATAGTTTGCATTTTGTTCCACTTTTGGTCCACTTTTCTAACGGAGTTAGTTTAGTCATTAAGTCTTATTGTAAAGTGATAACATTAGTCCTTTAACTTAACGGTAGTTTGCAACGTTCGTCCTTTATACCAAAGATTGTTTTCAATGTTTGCACCGTTAGTCCTTTCAGTTAGTTAGTCTTTTAAAAAAAATTCTAAAAAAAATCGAAAAAAACTAGAAAAAAAATCTAAAAACATGATTTTTTTTTTGGAAATTTTTTTTCCAAAAAAAAAGATTTGAAAAAAAAAATTCTAATAAAAATTCTAAAAAAAATTTTTTTGACGATTTTTTTTTTCCAAAAAAAATAATTTGAAAAAAAATTTCTAATAAAAGTTTTTGTTAAAAAAATTATAAAAAAAAATTTTGACGAAAAAATTAATTTGAAAAAAAATTCTAATAAAAATTTTTATTAAAAAATTCGAAAAAAAATTTAAAAGAAAATTTTTTGACGAAAAATTTTTTCCCAAAAAAAATAATTTGAAAAAAAAATTTCTAATTAAAGTTTTTGTTAAAAAAATTCTAAAAATTTTTTTTTTGAAGAAAAAACTAATTTGAAAAAAAAATTCTAATAAATTTTTAAAAAAAAAATTCTAAAAAGAAAATTTTTGACGGAATTTTTTTTTTCAAAAAAAATATTTTTAATGTATTTTCATTTCATCGTACTTTTTAGAATTTTTAAGAAAATTTTTTATTAGAAATTTTTTTTTCAAATTATTTTTTATGAAAAAAAAATTTCGTCAAAAATTTTTTTTTTCGAATTTAAAAAAAAATTATTAGAAATTTTTTTTAAATTAATTTTTTTCGAAAAAAAAAATTTCGGAAATTTTTTTTTTAGACTTTTTTTTGAATTTTTTAAGAAAAATTTTTATAAGAAATTTTTTTTTTCAAATTATTTTATTTGGAAAAAAAAATTTCGGCAAAATTTTTTTTTTAGAATTTTTTTCGAATTTTTTAGGAAAAATTTTTATACGAATTTTTTTTTTCAAATTATTTTTTTGGAAAGAAAAAAATCATTTTTTAAGAATTTTTTTCGATTTTTTTTTAGAATTTTTTTTAAAATGCTAACTAACTGAAAGGACTAATGGTGCGAACATTGAAAATAGGACGAAAGTTGCAAACGACCGTTAAGTTAAAAGACTAATGTTGCCACTTTACAATTAGACTTAACGACTAAACTAACTCCGTTAGAAAATTGGACCAAAAATGGAACAAAACGCAAACTATTGGACTGAAATCGGACGTGTTTTGAAAATTAGATCAAAAATGAAATTTTGATACAACCACAAGGACCAAAATGTAGTTAACTAAAGACTAAACCATAACAATAACTGGTTATAAGTCAAGAAATGTGTGTTTCATGGATTGTTTGGCATCTCATTTTATAATCATCTCAACCTTGGTCATTTGGTTCATGAGGGCAATGTGGGATGCAAATAACCCTACTCTACACTACATGAAAACTGAACCAACATTGTTCAAATAGAAAACTTACATGTCTATAAAGCAATTTGTTAGACAATGTTTGAACAGAAACATGTCTTTTTTTCTTTTTTCGTTCTCGCATATTCAAAGAAGTTTCCTGTTTTTTTTCTTTGTTACAAAAGTAAAAGTTAGTATACGCGTTTAGTTAGTTTTATTTTTGTTTGATCTTTAAAAGAAAATGTGAATTGTCAATGATGCACGAGTGAGCGAGTTGAGCAAGCAATTGAGAAACTAACAATCCATGTGGTTTTAGTTGAGTTGAGTTTTTTCAGAAGACTTGGGAATAGAAAATAGAATATACATCATTTCCGCATTGTTTAATGGCGATAACTATGATTACATCAACTTGAAAGCCTCAACAATCCATTTTGCACATGTTATACAACATCAAACAAATACAAAAACTACGTTATAAATTGCCAAATTTACAATATAAGGATTACAAAGACGGGATGGACTTTTTTTCGATGAAGTGTTTGAGTAAAACCTTTTCTTAGTCAATTTTCTTTTTCTCTCGAGGATCGTTTCACTTTCCTTTGCTCCTCTAATATCACTTTGAAGAGCTCTATCTGTTGGTCTGTAGGGATTGGTATCTCTGGCTTCGGGGATGCAAGAGATGATGTTAAGGTATGGCCCAATGAAGTGGGTGAGATGGCATTTGACCCCGTAATCATATAAATCATTTATAGCATCGAAAAATAATTGGGGTATAAAGTGTTGTATGGTTTTACTAGATCGTTTGACCCCCGGTTGACAATTTTCGTCATGTTACCTACTTACCTTTTTTGGTGACATCGACTAATTATAAGTCAGGTAAGATTGAGTTTGATCAAACCAAGCAAGCAAATGCGTGAAGATTCACGCATAAAATATTTCAATTGAGACTTGAACTATATGTAGATAATGTAGTTACTAGAAATTGACCTGATCTAAGTCCAGTTGAGCTCGAAAGTATATATATCAAACTCGAGTTTGAATATAAAGTCTAGATCTAGATTCGAGTTTTGCAATCAAGTTTTTATCGACTCGAGTACTCAACTTAGCTTGATTACACTTCTAGGAACCGAGACACTAGCTAGCACATCTCTCGCCCAAGTAATAGGGGCATTCATGGAGTCGGTTGGCATTGATTTGAGGCACACCATGTATTGTAATGTGTCTCCAAACAAAAACAACATAAACAAACCACCATGAACATGTGTCTAGACTGTTTACTAGACCCGCCAACCTGATAGGCTTCCAAATTTGAGGCACAATATAATATAAAATGACAAAGTCAAGATACATTAAACTAACGATGCATACATTTATTACACACTTTGCATTTTAAGAGGTTTTAAGTTTGAATCTCGTGAGTTGAGATTCTTTGGGAAACTTGCTTTAGCTGTAACATCTAGAATGGTGGAAGTCTAGTGATTTACCATGCTTTATGGGTCTTGTGAGATCGTTTTTGAAGTCCTATGTTTACTTGTCAAATCACAAAAGATGACTCAGATTGAGTTTCACTTGTACCAAAAACGTATCCATCAACGGGTTACGGGTTGTAAGATTGTCAATTCGTTAAGCTCGCATATCTTATTACCATACACTCCATTGTGGACACTTGTAGTTTATTATCAAAGTAGAAACTGTAACAAGACGAAACACACTGTCACATAGATCATCCTTTGTTATGTATGCAAGTGTGAATTCAACTCTAAAGTGAACATCATATCAATTCTCATGTTTTTCTTTTTGTCAAAACTTGGTGGTACAATATATAAATATTGTTAAAAGACCAAATTTTCAATTTTCACAAAGTATGTACAATTCCAGATGTGTACAGTAATTACAAAGATGGGACGGACTTTGATCGGATGAATTGTTTGAGTAAGGCTTTTTCTTCATCAATTTTCTTCTTCTCTTGAGGATCTTTTGTCTTTACTTTCCTTTTCTCCGTTACAACTAATACGGGCTAACAATTTGAAGTAAATTTGGACTTTTAGATGTGAAGGTTCATGCTAATGGTAATTGTTTTTTTTCTTTTTAATTTAGAATGAGGAAGGGATGACTGAGGTTTTGAATCAATGACCTTGGATTGTTAACAACAGATCTTTGTTTGTACAAAAGTGGGATCCTACTATTGGTATGGAGAAAAAGGAAATGTCTACAATCCCTACTATATTTGAAAAAAGTTCCCATTTTTTCATTAGCATAAATGTGATGTGTCACTGAACAAGGATATGCAAAGTAACCGGGTTGAGCGAACTATTCATGTGCTACTCAAAATCGACCCAATATAAGTAGAGCTGAGCTCGAAAGTATACCAAAATCTAATTTGAAAATAAAGTCTGGATCAAGCTTCATGTTTTGTAATCAAGTTTAACATTGTATCGACTAGACTAGCTTGATTGTATACTCGTGTTCCCTAGTCATAGAGATATCAACACGTATCTTGAGCAAGTAATTTGGAGTAGCTGGTTGAGTTTTTTTTTTACTCATAAGATTGACATGCCAATCTTATGGCAAAGCACCATATTGACTATTACAAACAACCGAAACCATTTGTGCTTCAAACCATTACTCATAAGATTGACATGCCAATCTCATCGAAAGTAATAGTCTAGCCGAACAAAAACATAAACATCAAACACAAGACTAGACAACACTACAAATATTACGTTGGGCTATCCTTAATTAAATACGTTGGAAGCTTCCACCTTGCTAACACCCGCTCTACACGTATTGTCCGCCTAAAATGAAACGTTAAAAGCTTAAGGCGAATTGTAGAAATAATAACTTCAGTCAGTTGTTCAATGGATCTCTTCTTTTGCTTAAATAACCACGCGTTCCTCTCTTGCCAAATAAAATAGAAAGACGCCGCAAACACTAACTTGGAAATTATGTTGTTGGCTGATCGAGACTTTCCATACGAGAGTAACCAAGCTTTTATATGATCCAAAGATAACAAAGTGGACGGCATACCAATTTTCTGTTGGAACATTACTAATAAGTTTTATTGTGTTTTTATAATTACCCATGAAATAGATATTAGCGACAATTTTTCTGTCACTAAACCGTCACAAAACCGTTGCTAATTTAACCATCTTTTGGTAAAGACGCGTCTAATCGCAATGGTGATGGTTATATCTATTAAAAAGGCATCAGTGAGTGAACCATAGCGACTGTTTGAATCGATTTCAGTAGCGGCGGTTATTCTGTTGCTAGATCGTCGCTAAAGCATCGCTAATTATGAACCATCGTGACTGTTACATAAAGAAGTGTCTCTAAGGCCATTTGAATGGGTATTGTGACTGTTTTAAAGGGTCACCATGTGCCTATATATAGAGGACGAATTTGTCACTTTGAAATCATCAAAAACACGAAAACATTATTCATTTCCATCATCGTAACATAACCGATTCGCTAGATTCAAGTTTCATACTTGATTTGATTGTTGTATCCTCTAAATAGTTCGTACTAGATAAGACGAATTTCAGTTTAAGGACACTGCTAATCGCAGGCCTCAATCTGTTGTTATAATCTTACGATTATATAGAAAACAATTTGTATTACATATATATTATTCCTAACATTTTCTGCATTACACGAGTCCAAACTTGTGAGGAAAAATGACATTCAAAAAACAAATGGGTGTGAGAATTCGGAACTAATTCACATAACGAGCATCGGGGTTTAAGTCGATCAAAGGACCTAGTTGAGTTATTACGTATTATAAACGAATGTGGATGTCGAATGAGTATTTTCTAGTAATAAGTCACTCAAGTCAAAGAGAATCGACAAGCTTGGGCTGCTTTGGCCCCACAAGTTTTGAGAGTGCAATAACGTGCAACAATCTAACATTGTCTTTTTTGCTTTCGGTTAGGGGATACAAACGCCACGCCATGTATTGTATTGTATCGTGGCTTGAAACAAAAACGGCATGACAAACCACCATGAATATGTGTCTTGATCAGCCAACCTGGTAGGCTTTATAGTGTAAAATTGCAAATTCAAGATATAGATTAAACTAACGATGCATACATTCAATACACACAAATTTGCATTGTAAGAGGTATTTAGTTTGACTCTTTGGGAGATTCGCTCTAGCTGTATAATATAGAATGGTGGAAGTCCAGTGATTTACCATGCTTTATATGTATTCTAACGTTGGTAATTTGGTTTGTCGTAAGTGTTCAGCTTTTTTTTTTTCTTCTTTAAATTAGAATCGAGTTTTATTGTTTAGGATTTTGTTGTTAAAGAGTAATGCTATTAGTTACATTTCTTTTATTTTTTAGGATTTTGTTGTTAAAGAGTGTGCAAAAAAAAATCTATATCATAGGTTGGGTAGGTGTTTGTTTCAGTTAATGGTTTTAACCTGTTATATTGAACCTGTTATTAGGAGTTATTGGCTTTTTAGATTTTCCTTATGGCTTAGGGTGGTTTTATTGTTTTGTTAAAATTTTGTGTGAAGTCTATTGTAGTGTGAAGTCAAAATTTTATGTAGGTTAGGTGTTTTTGTTGTTAGTTTTGATAATCATATAAGACCGTAGATACGAGCTTATCAACTTTTCAAACTTTACGCAACTTCGTAAGCCCACTGAAAGTAAGTACTTTAGGAAATACCGTTTCGATTTGCTTATTTTGTAAATATAAATGCATTTGGAACCATTTTAATGAGTTTAGTTTGATAATTTTTTTAGGAGGCTGTTTGTTTAAGCTTTTTTTTTTGGGCTTATGAGCTGACTAAATTGTTTGGAAACATAATAAGCTTAAAGTTTGACTAACAAACTGAAGAAAATTACAACAGGTGTCTCTTCTTAAGTTATATGCTCTTATCGGTTGTCAATAAACGGTTGCTTCATCGACTGTTGGGTTACCGCCCTTTGCGCAGCCATCGTCATCCACAGCAACTACTCAACGTATTTGGCCTTTTTCATTGTTTTCTGTTTATCTGTGCTTATACCTCAAATTCACCGGTTGGTGTGCATTATCAATGCATTGTCTCATTGCTCTTCTTTGTTACAGGCCGCCGTCACACACCGAGGCCAAGACAAGCACGAAGGATACCACGTTCAGCAGCTCCCATGCCAAATAACAAGGGTACGTTTGCTGTTTGTTGTATTCAGTGCTTCGATTTTTTTTATTTTTTATTATTTTTTTTTTTTTTTTGAGCTTTTGCAATGTAGGTTTCCTTAAAATCTTTTTCTCTTTTATGTTTTATATAGGAGCGCCGGATACGTATGTGTCATTGGTGATTCTAAGGCAAGATACCATGAGGTGAGGTCAGGAATAGAAAGTATGCCAAAACTGAGACAATCTCTGCTGCAAAGAAGATTGCAACTACAGCAACTACAGAAGTAGAAACTAAAAATGAAGCTGAATTTGATCCTGCATTCTCAAGTAAGTACTCTTATGCGTAATTGATGCAATATAGTTTTAGTATGTATCTTGATGGAATCTCACAAGTAGTAAGCTCTCTTTTTTTTGAGTATCTTAGTGATTAGGCTTTTTAGGTGTTCAGACGAGGTTGTGGGTTAGTCGGGCAGGTTGGGGAACCGGTCAAAAGCTCAACTTTAATGGCATATGCTTCTCACATATGAAATTATGCATGTTGATGATCTATTCTGTTGTGATTTGATCTATTAGGCTTGAAGCGCTGAATGAGAAGAGGCCTGGGGTGGTGCAGATGGTTAAGTTAGCTGATAAAGAAAGAGAAAGCTTAGAGGTTATTACATTCTTATTAGACTATACTCTTATGAGCTCACTTTTGTTATTAAGAAATTATTAACACTGCATTTTCAGAGTGTAAAAAATGAAGCAGAAGATTACATGCTTAAAGAGCTGTCATTGCTAAAATGGCAAGAAAAAGCTGTGAAGTTTGCTTCCGAGGATAATGCTGTGAAGATGGAGGAAACTAAAAAACAGTGTCTGGCCTGCAAGAAAATATAACAGCGGAAAGGTGATTGTTGTTTTAAGAAGAGTTTTAACTGTATAATCTGAATTTGGTTTTCTACGATATACACTATGATATGAAATATTCATTGAAAACGTTGAAGTTTTTCTTAGGGAGAAGATTCAGGACAACTTGAAAGAGTTGAAGGAGCTTGAGACGTTGCATAATAAGCATATGAAGAGACAAGAGGTCTGTTATTTAATTTGTCTAATGCTATTATCAGTAGTCAGTACTACTTTTTTTTGTCACTTTTGTATGAAGGGTTCAGAATGTGCGTTTACAAAGTGATTATTGCTACTTAAGAAATTGAATGAATGGGACATTCAGGTCATTAGTTGCTTGAGAGCTATGGATAGTTATGTAATTTTTACATCAATCTCAATAACCAGTTTTCTTATGGGTAGTCAACTATGATTATTCCGACCCTTAGTAATTAGAAAATCAGAACACAATCAGCTTTCTTGGAACACTTGAAACTGATTATTGCAACTGAAAATCCCTATAATAACTAAAAACATGCTTCCAAACAACCCCTAAAAGCTTGGCTTCTATGCTATACTCAACTTTTGTTTGCATTGCTTAAGGAACTAGACACTACCCTTAAACGGTGCAACAATGAATTCAAGGAATTTGAAAGGCAGGATGTGAAGCACCGAGAAGATCTCAAACACGTGAACAAAAGATAAAGAAAATGGAAGAGAAAGCTGAAAAGGTATACTATATTTTTCTCTACCTTCATATAATAAACTACACACTAATCTTTTATTATGTTCTACTATAGGATGCAGCAAAGATTACAGAAATCACACGGCAGTCTGAAGAGTCAACTGATCTAATCCCCAAACTTGAGGAAGATATTCCTAAGCTGCAAAAAAAACTCTTGGACGAGGATAAAATTTTGGAGGAAATTTTGGAAAGCTCCAAAGGTATACACTACAAAGAAGATACCTTGTGACTTTTTTAACTGCATAACATGGTTCAAATGTCTAAACAAGATATGCCCTGCTAAAATGTAACAAGAATTTGAACCTCATTTGCAACAAAGGATGAATATTTCTCGTTAGCAATCTCTTCACATCGTACAGTTTCCACCATAACCTGCAATATTTTGAAAAAAACCTTCAAGATCTAGACCGTATTAGTGATTTATCAGAATTTTTACAACCAGTACCTTGTGCACTGAAGGAAAAACCTGAACCAGGAACAACTCCTCGCCTATCACCCGCTAGACCTCCAGGTGCAATTTATTGGAAGAGCTTCTGCCACAAACTAGCCACCTTCCTACACACAAGAAAAAAAGCAAAATAATTAAAAGAAAACATTGCAAAATAAAGTAGAAGTGCTTGAGTTTCTAGCATACATGCAATTTAAATAGTTCTTCCTTCTCTTCATAGCTAGACAATGCAACAACTTGAACCTGGTCATTCAATCAAAGAGAAGTTATATTATGATCGATATACAAATTATTGCCCGAGAAACATTTAAGAAAGAACAATAAAAGTATTATATTTATGTTCTTTACATTGAAAAATTCACTCAGAGGTGTGTTTGTGGCCAACATGATGCTGTCAAGGAAAATTTGGAAGCTGTCCTTGTGGTTTTCCTGTGAACCGTGGACACTTTATCAGTATAATAAATCAAAAGATTATCGAAAGACTAATTAGCTATAATTTATATACATGGTTTTCCTATGACTGTATTTTTTAGGTATGAATGTATTATGTAGAAAGTTCATATCTTTTGCTTTATGTCAAACTAACCTTGAAACATAGCTGATATTTCTATTCAAATGATAATGAATGAGCATACAGTTAACAAGGATCAAGAACCAAAATGAAGAAAGGAAAAAGGTCACACTGTAAACAAATATTGACTAAATATAATTAAATAAAGCACGACACATGAAGCAGTTGGTAACCTGGAAATATAATGTTTGGGATATCTTCCCTCGAAACAGGTTCTAGATTTTCAAGGAGTCTGTAAGTTGTTAGAAGATACTTGGGTCAGATTCACGTCAGATTATCTTATCATTACACACGTCGTTGCAGTAAAAAAACTTACCCTCGTTTTATCGCGTATAAAGAACATTAAAGTTGTTTTGCATGGACTAAATAACCGTAACATAACCTGGAAAAGTAAATAAACTAATCATGACATCAACAAACAGACCATGAAAATGGGTAGAATAAGTA
>JARVZY010007964.1:0-21042 GCA_030686995.1 Artemisia argyi | reverse complement strand
TGTACCTGACGCCGTCAGGTTATAACTCCTGACGCCGTCAGAATGTTCCTGCAAAAATCTCATGTTAAGTTTCCAGCAAATTTCTGGAAAAACTTATGTCCTACTTCCTGAAAAATCCTGCAAAACATCATTATGACTCGATACAAGCATTTGACTCAAACAATTACTAATATACATGTTCATTTAATATTGTTGTGGATCATGCTCAATTTCGTTCTTATAAACAAATTTGGGTCTCCCCTTACACTTAGCTTTTGCAAAATACCTTTATATGTAATTAAGACGAAGTTAAAAACAAAATAAAGCATTTTCACAATTTACTTTGAAACATGAGCCACAAACAACAAAAATAAAACATGCATACGGAAACAAATAGAATCAAATAAACAAACAAATAAATAAATCTTGGGTTGCCTCCCAATAAGCGCTTGTTTTTGTTCGAGTCACGAGCCTGACTCTACCCTTATTTAACGGAAATAGGGGAGGTTTTCCCTACACTTTGAATTAAGTGCGGGTGGAAGTAGCGATACACACCCTTAGGGTGGAAATATGCCACGTGAGGTGAAGGGGTTGAGTGAATGGCTTCCTTCATCCTAAAACTACCCGGATAATATTGGTTGATGGGTGGGTCGGTTCCTCTTTTGTCTCCTAGAAATATATCTAAGGATGGAAAGGTGTGTAAAGATTGAGGTTCCGGTTCATCAACACTAGGAAATTCCCTAGAACTAGGAGTAAGGTTATCACTACAAGTATTCAAACCTATATCCTCAAGTAGTGCCTGGTCCAAGGGTTCTACCTCCATCGGAATTGCTAAAGTTTCTTCTACTTCTTCCGGGTAAGTCACGGGCAGTGTGTGTGCCTCAAATGATGGTTGAGTATTTTGTGGGTTTATGTTATTGACCTCATCATTCCATGTGTCAAGATCACCTATATCCTCATCATGTGTTTTGGTAGAATCTATCCTAAGCATTCTCCTAAGTATCTCACGTGCTTCTCTAGGCATCTCAACTTCTATGTCTGAATCATAAGGATCATCCTCAATAATCTTATATTCAATTTTCCTAAAGGATTCATCATGTGTTCCTTGAGATTCAAAGTCATTGGTCATAAAACCTAGGTCTTTTTGATCAATGTGATCATGCTCGGCTAAATTCTCCTCAATTGTTTTCTTAGGTAGTGATAACAGCAAACCTAGTGCTTCATCCAACTTATGATTTGTTGCAACGGCTCTCTCCATAATTCCTTGGCAAACTAGGTCGCATTTCCTATTGGCCTCACTAAAACTAGATCTTAAACATAGAGGTTGTTCATAAAAATCTAACCTAGGTGAAGGCTCATATGATTCATAGGTGTCTCTAAATGAGGTATTTTGAACTCTTTGGTGTCTTAGCAGCTCAACCTTATCTTGCAATCTTAGAAGTCTAAGTGTAAAGTCCATTTGAAGCAAATTACAAACAAAATCACGAAGAAAAGATAGACTACGAGAAAGCTACAAAATAAAAAGAAAAAAAAAATCATCACTTGATAGGAATCTAATGAGTAGACCTAATAAAAATCAAATTCAACCTAAACAATAACTATTCCCCGGCAACGACGCCAAAAACTTGATACATGGGAATCGCACCAGGCTTTACCTCTCGAGGGATCTCGAGAAGCTTACAACCCCCACCAGGCAGTGTACCTGATCGTTGTAGTATAGTATAGCGACAAGTACCGGGGGATTGATCGTTCAACTCAGGAATAGTATCGTTAGGATTGAAATTAATCTAACTAGGTCTAAAGGTGAAGGATGATTCTTTTTTGTATTTTTATATTTTATGAAAAACAAGTAAAAATCTCGGGTATTGGAAGGAGGGGCGGAATTAGCTGCTAATCAACTAACCCAAAGGCTACTAATCAAACTAATGTGCAAGAAAAAATAAACTAAGGTTCTACAAGATAAGTGAAGCATGTCTACCTATGATATGTTACTCCTTGCTAACTATCCAATTCTACCTATTGAATTGTCACACCTTCTTTTAATTGACGGGTTGTATTCCTTTATACCATTCGTGGGGTGGCGTACGTACTTCCCCAACTCTATAAGCTCCTACTTCACTCCTATGTCGAGCTTGCAAGAAGCTCCCAACATGGGATCATTAGAATTCGCTCATGCATTAACTACAACCATAATAACCTAATACGCATTGGTTCATGTTTCTTAAGACGTTCAAGCATGTTACCCTATGGAAGTCTACCAGTTTAACATCGAATTCATTCAATTAAACAAGAGACAATAGGAAACAAGAATTATAAGCTAAACCAATTAGATCTATCGAAGTGTCACACCCTAATTGATAAAGATAGACACAAACATCAACAAGGAATCAATAAGATCTAATCAATTATATACAAGTTTCACACAATCATAAGTAGACACAAGGTGAATTAGCCAAGCATAATTAATAAAGAACAAGCAACAATAATGATAATTGAAGACATGAATTAAGATAGAATCATCAAACCATTACAAGATGTTTATGGAGTGATTGAAACCCTCTAAGTTGCTGGAAAACACCCACCTAAACCCAGGAATCAACCTTAGGGTTTAGGGCTTACAAAAAGTGAAGTTATGATGTTATATTTATAGGCAAGTTTTCTGTCGGCAAGGCTTGACGGTGTCATCCCGTAAAGAGTGACGGCGTCATGACCAATTTTTTGTCACCAAATTTTAGATTTCTTTGTCCTCTTCGCGTGGTCTTTTGAATCACCTAAATCCGAGTTCGTATGCAAAAGTTATGACCAAAACAATATCAGCTACTTCGCGCGCAAGTTTTGACAAGTTAACACGTGACGGCCTACGTGACGCCTTCAGGAAATTTTCTAGGCCATCACTCTTTAATTTTACACGTGACGGCCTTGGGTGACGCTGTCATCTCCAATGCACAAAACTTTCTGGACCGTCACGGACTTTATCCACTTCCACCTCTTGTATTACTCTTGACGCCGTCATGTAGATCCTTGTGATGACGCCGTCATGTAGATCCTTGTGACGCCGCCAGGTACTGTTTCCAGCAAGGAAAATTAAGACTTTTCCGTTTTCTTCACTTTTATGCTCCAAAAACGTCCAAAATGCTTCCTTTTCCAGAATTCACTCCAAAAATACCTAAAATCACAAAAGGAACGATTTAGGGCAATATTTAATCAAATAAATTCAATTCCGGGCTTAAATGACCCTCTAAAAACAGATCATTTTTCGTCTCATCAGCTTCTATCTTTACACACATGAATTTTTGCACCAGAGTCAACCCACTAAGCAACATCATCATCCTGCACAAAATATATTTCAGATATATATGTAACATAATAAATCTCAAAAGACTTATTAAATATATTCTGACCTTTCAGAGAATTAGTGTTACCATTCCCTCCACTTGTGCCTGATCCATTGGTTTTATTGCCAATCTTAACACCTTTACAATCCTTTCTGAAGTGTCTAGTTTTACCACACTTCCAACAAGTCACTTTTGGTTTCTTGTTAAGATCAGATTTGGTGTTATCCTGATGCTTACGCTTGCCCTTGTTGTCATTGTACCTGGAGGAGTTTTTATGCTCCACCATATTGACAACTGATGGACCAGTAGCATTGCTACTCTTTGGCATGTCAACATCTTATGCTTTGAGTGAATCCTCAATGCGCAAGTGACTGCCCAACTCAACAAGAGTTAATTCCTCATTCTTATTTTTCAGCATATGCTTAAAATCTTTCCAAGAAGGAGGTAATTTATCAATGATACAAGATACTGAAATAGCCTCATCCATGTTCATCTTGTATTGTGTGAATCGACCAAGTATACTAAGAAGTTCATTGTATTGTTCCATGACAGGTCTAGAATCAACCATTTTGTAATTGTTAAAATTACTTACAAGGAACTTCTTACTTGATGCATCCTCAGCCATATATTTGGCTTCCAAGGAATCCCATAGTTCTTGAGAAGTTTCAACATTCTGATAAATATCAAATAGAGAATCAGACATACCATTGAGAATTAAACCCCTGCAGACATAATCATCATTCTCCCATTTGCTTCTTGCCCTCATTTGTTCCATAATAGCATCTTTTCCATAATCTTCTCGAATCTCAGTTGTCAGAACATATACCACATTTATACTTGACAACAAGAAGTGCATCTTCTTTTGCTATCTTCTGAAATCAACACCTTCAAACTTTTCCAACTTGGAAAAGTTAGCAGCCATTTGTCTCATAGCAGTAGCCATTGATTATCACTAATAGTTTCTATTAATTGTTGGTTATTATGTGTTTGAGTGTTCCCAGATTAGGGTTAAGATAATCAATGAGTATCGGATATTCACTTGAAATCATGTTATCACTTTCCAATAGAAACTATTCGACCCTATGCCTGGGTTACACGAATATCTCTATGGGATAAGACCAAGTGATGTTCTTGTTTTAGGCACAAATCAAGAACATAAACGTATTCAAGTGTTTAGGGTTTGTGTTGTATTGTATATCCATGCAGATGTATTATGACCTCTATTTATAATAGAGAATACTCAAACCCTAGCCCATGGAATTATGTATAATTAACGGCCTATTAATTATATCATAATACTTTCCATAATAGTAGGAATCAGTGGAAACAATAACACTAGCAGTGGTAATGTTAACACTAGTAGTAGAGTCAGCAGCAGATTCTCACTAGCAGCAGAATCCACTGTCAGCAGAATCCACAAGCAGCAGAGTCAACTGGAAGCAGAATCAGCAGTAGAATCATATTCATGCTATCAGCAGAATCTATACACAACCACTATTGAGTCAGGGGATTCAGTGACCAAATAGGTGTACACTCCGTACCTCCAAACCCATTACCAGGTGTGAATTAATCCCTCAAGTGCACTAAATTTTCCAACAAAATTGACAAAGATGCATAATTGAAGATTATAAATGACAACATCAAACTACAATTGAAGAACTTAAAAGTAAAGAAGACAGTCCAAGTTCTAAGGATATCACAAAGATGGAATGTGGCATTGAATTTTGCAAAGAAATGAATGGAAGAATATGAAACAGTTTACTTAAGGGATGTTTGGTTCAAGGAGGAATATGTAGCTCAGCAAGTTTTTTCTCCTTAACAAGGTGTATTTGAGGGCCTTGTAACTTGTAATTATTGAAAGGGTGGGTGAATAACCAATTATTCATATTAGGGGTGCTTGGTGTGGCAACTAATATTGAATGGTTGCTCTGCTCATTCCAGCTCAGTAGATAATTACATAAAGAAGGTTGCCAAAATCTTTGGTGGAGTGTCAGCCTGATGATGCCCAATCTTTGGTTTTTCATGGTGATGTAGTTATGGAAACTAGAGGTTGGGAAATGTAGTCAAGGTGGGATGTATCTTTGGGCAACTCAATGTACATTAGTGATGCCTGAAAAGGATGTAGCTATGTGTAGTTGAGTCCCAATGGAATAGGAGTTTTGATCACTTTGTTGATGATGCCTTAAACAAGAGCCTCTAGTGTCATGTGTATGGGCTACATATGGGACTAGGTAGGGTGTTTGTTTAGTGGAAATGTAGTCAATGAAGAGATATTTCTCCATGGTTGCCTAGATGTTAGCATGTAGTTGCTAAGTCTAGAAGAATGGTGGACTTATGAATCAGCTTCTTTCCTGAATGTTTGTTCTGAATGTATAGATTGAATGTCTTTTCTGTTTGTATCAGTCATATGAGCTTGTTCATATGTGACTGCAAGTATCTCATTGTAATTTGTTGATTCTTAAATTAATAAAAGTTCACCATTTCAAGAAAAACTGTATACTTTTGAAAGGCTTTATGAAGACAAAAATGTGATATTCGTCTTTATAGTACAGTGAGTATTTGGCATTGTGTTTTCAATGTATTTGATCAATGAATTGCATATAATTAGTTTATAGTATGTAACCCTTTACCCTGCCAAAAAAAAAAGAAAAAAAAAATCCTACAGACTCAATGCCAAACATGAAACACCCACTAGATGAAAATGAGTTCTGTGGGTTTATATTATCAATATGGAGGGTTCTAATGTTTTTACTAAAAGTTGCAGCATCTGTATACTGTACTTGTAGGAACATTGTGTCTACTGTCAATCTGGATTGCAAGCTAGACCTCAAGGCAATTGCATTGCAAGCTCGAAATGCAGAATATAATCCAAAGGTATTCTATGGTCTACAATATATACATAAAAACAGTGTGCATTCGTAATAGCCACTTGAGAAAGCCAATAGTCATAGTTTAAATTTTGCTTTATACTTTAGCATCTCAAATTGTTTGATTATGATTGTCAAATAATAAGGATATGAAACATATAAAATATTTTGTAATATAGGTCAAAGGCCCATTGGTTAGTTAAAAAATGATTGTAAACATTTCTGACCGGGTCTAGATTTATAGATTATTGTTGTTGCGAGTACATAGTCCACTTTGCATACCATGAAAAACTTTTTGTGGTGTAAAAAGCATGATTTTATGTTCGAGTGCATCTCTGATAGTAATGTTGGTGTAAGTGTATACCTTTGTTGGAAACATTGGATCAGCTGCTGACTACCATGATCTTTTCTCATTTAGATTTGGAACTTTTTAGAATAGTAAACTCTTATATGTAAACTATAGAATATTCCAATTGTAATGCAAGTGATAATATCTATTTTCAAATGTTCTTCAATGTTTTGTTGCTGTCATCATGAGAATAAGAGAACCAAAAAACAATGGCTTTTAATCTTTGCTTCTGGCCTTCTGGGAAGATGGTAAGTTGTTTTTTCAATCTCAATGGTTTATCCCGTTGCTTTGAATCATGATTTGCAGTTTAAACTGTTGTATATTTATAACTTGTTGGGTCATGTAGATACTCACATGATAGAATGTTGATTTAGGTTTGTACAGGATCCAAGAGTGAACAACAGTCCAAAACTGGCTGCACGTAAGGTACTCGAAGTGTACATCACTTGTCTAACATAACTGGATTTTGAATATCACATTATCATTTATGGCATAGTCTTAATTACTTTTATAACCTTGCCTAAATTCTGGTGCTTTAGTATGCTCGGATAATTCAGAAACTCGGGTTTCCTGCCAAATTTAAGGTACTTAGTTCATCATCTCGTCGTAAGTCTGCCTTTATTTAGTGTTTCTATCAATTTTTATATGATGTATTGATTTTTCATGGTAATATATAGGATTTCAAGATTCAAAACATTGTTGGCTCGTGTGATGTTGAGTTTCCCATTAGACTTGAGGGCCTCGCATACTCTCATGGTGCCTTTTCAAGTGTAAGCTCATACTATAATGCATTCATCTATTAATATTGCGTTCAGTGTCCATCATGCATATATGTTTATTTTTTTGTTTCCTTTTCATTATCAACATATGAATTTTCGGATTCATGTGATGATTTCATACATAGTATGAACCAGAACTATTCCCTAGATTGATTTATCGAATGAACAACCAAAAATAGTTTTGCTTATCTTCGTTTCTGGGAAGATTGTTCTTACCGGAGCTAAGGTGTGCTTACTGAACTCATTTTGAATTTTCTATATATCTTTAAATATTATTTTTAGTACTCGTGTTCAATCTTTAACTATGTTTCATATTCAGGTTAGGGATGAAACTTACACCGCATTCGAGAATATATATATCCAGTTTTAACTGAATTTAGAAAGAACCAACAATGGTAAATCACACTTGCTATATTGAATCATATTTTAGTATATGTCATCAATACAATCTCAAGTCTTTTTTTTCGTTGCTGCTGCAGATCTATCATCTATGGATATGTTTTGTTTACGGTCTTTCCGAGTGATGGGCTTGGGTTGACCATTAAGTTTGAACACAAGTGTAAATACGTGGTGGACTTCCATAGCTGAAGCATATTGAAGTCCATAAGCCCATTTTCTCTGTTTTATGATCCTTACATACCATTTTACGAGTAGGATGTTGGCAGGTCGATATGAATGAAAACAAGCTCTTTCTTTGACATAGTTGGGGGTGAATGTATCGATCTCATTTGTTAAGTCGAATTGCTTGGATGGTGACTTGGGCCGTGGTGCACGACATTATAACCTATGAGAGGCAGGACCGGGCTATTAGGTTAAAATGCTATACTGTTGGAAAAAATAAAAACGACGACATGATTAGAAATATCCAGGTTAATATCGTGGAAGAAAGTAAAGTTTCGACACTTGAACCCTTTTAAAGATATGTTAAAATTTCGATCCTTTAGTAATAATGTAACAAGCAAAGTTTTCAAGATCGGGATATTACTCAGGATCGTTTTTGTTTTTTAAAGATTGAAATCATAATTGGATCAAAATCTTAAGATCTTACTATAATGTAATTTTCTTAATATTCTTTATAATATTATTCAAATCTATAAATTATTATATATCATAAACATTAAATTATATGAATGTTTGATGAAAATATTATTATGACTGTAGAATGTTTAAGAAAATTCATATGCTGTTTTTTAATTTTTACAAAATATAATTTATAACTTTATAGTTTTTTAGTTTGGAAAAAAATAAGATCGAATCAAATTAGATCTTAAGATAATATAGTCAAGATCGTGATCTTACAAGATCTTAAGCTTGTTAAGATATTACGTAAGATTCGGATTAATTTTGCTTTGTAGTATCATAAAATCATAAAATCATAAAATCTTAAATATCACAATCTTGTTGTAAAATCATAAAATCTTAAATATCACAATCTTAGAAACTATGGTTCTAAGTTTTAGTACCAAGTTACTCATGCATCTCATTGCAGATGTTTGTGAAATGTTTAAGTTATATATGCACGTGACATTTGAGCTCACATTTTTTACATTTTTTCATCAAATAAACTCACATTTTTTGTATTCGTACATTTCGAGAAGAGTTGATCTTTATGCATTTGTCAAAATCACTACCTTAGGATTGCTGTTGTACATTTCGCGTTAGGTGCGTCTGATTATTACGTATAGCATTAGAATGCGAGTTTGGAGGATTTAGGTACGTAGTAAATGACCAAGACTTGAGGTATGAAAGTTCATTCACATATAATGTTTCAAGTGCCTGTAAACTTTAAAAGTTTTTAATAGTTTTAATTGTTACTCTCTTCGTCTTAAAATAAGTGTTATGTTTTGATTTTTGAATTATTTATTATTTAACTTTGACTTTAAATATTTTATTTACGTTATATAATAATTGATAGAGTTATACTAATGAAAATATATTTATAATCTAATGTGTTCATATATTTTGTATCAAATATTATACATAAAATAATAATACTCCGTAATAAACAAAAATAAATAATTAAGTAAAAGTTGAAAAAAAAAAAAGAAAAAAAAAAAAAGCACTTATTCGAGGATGGAGGGAGTACTTATCACGTAGATGCTAAAATAACATTAGATCATGTCTATCGCAATTATAGTGCTCGCAATAGGCTAGTGGTCACTAGTGGTGGTGTAGCTCGATGTCGGCGACACTGGTGGTAACTATCGTAGTGGTCTAGTGGGGGGCTCATGGTCGCCAAGCTTGGCTCCCTGACGCCAAGCAAATGAAAAACAAAGATTTTTTTTTTTTAGTATAAGAACTTGGTAGCGGTAGATAGTGATCATTGCATAACCAAAATTAAAAATGATAATGCGACATTGAAATAACATGAATAACAATCATAAGTGAACAGGTAACAGAGACCACTACAAATGCTCGGAAAAATATAAAAATTGAAACTCTTAAAATCATAGCTCTTTATAGTAATTTTTCGCGCCTTTGGCAGCGACATATAGCATCACTTCCTGCGTCATAGCAGCGCTATACGTGCGCTATAGGTGGTTTCGCCACCCATATCACGACCATTTTCGGTTTTATTTTTATTTATTTTTTATTTTTATTATTTTTTTCTTTTTTGATTCTTAAATAGGTTTTGTGTTTATGTAGTGTGTGTTTGTATATATGTTTATGTAGTGTGCTTTTAGGTACACGAAGGAGGAAGATGATGTATTTTTAAGATGATGTTTGTTTAGTGTCAATAACTAATTTAAGAGCATTGCTAAACCCTCTTACATTATCCTCCTATTAATCCTCTTATACATACAACAATATTATATATATTTTTTGGAAAATGGTATATATTCCTACTTGATATGCCTACACATTTTTCTACTTGTGTGATCATGACAAGTGGATTGATCAATAACTTAGGGTGTGCTTGGTTCAATTAAGGGAATAGGAAAGGGAAATGCAAAGGGTATACCAAGGAATGCAAAGGGTAATGAATACCTTAACCTCCAATTTGTAGTGCAATGAGTCATTACCCACTTTCAAACAATGGATGATTGCATTATATAGCACCAACCATCATTTTTCATTACCATTACCTTTACTCACCCTCTAAAACATCCTACCAAGTACCCTTTAAATTAAGGAAGAGAATTAGTGCATTACACATGTTGTAAGTTGGTGTTTGTAGGAAGATATAGCATTGCTCATATTTTTTTCACTCATTCTCTCTCTGCATCCAAACCGTCATTTCTGACACTTGTCATGATCATGTGAGTAAGAGGATAAGTAGGAGGTTTTTGTAGGAGGATTTAGCATTTTTTTCCTAGTCTTGTTGTTTTGTTACATTTTTGGTCCTTGTTTCTTGTATTATTTAGTCTTTTACTTTCATATCTTCTATGTTAGTTTGTAAACGTTAAATTTTTTTGATTTAATCGTAATGTGTTGATATAAATAATGTTTAAACACATTATTAATATTTTTCAATAACTCTATGTTTTGATAATCACAAAATGTAAACTAGATTAAATAGAAAATTATGACGTAAACAAGTATTTAGTAGTAAATATTCACTTTTATCATCTAATCACTTAAGGTATGAATAAACAAAGTGACAAATGCATTACATGATCAAAGAAGCATTTTCTTAAATACAAGACATTTTATAAAATGACATCAAATATTTTATAACTTTTACAAAAACATTTTTGGAATTAAAAGAATATGTTTAATTCATTATAAATATATGAATTCAAATTTCTAACCAAAAATGGCAAATATAATCCAGTAAAACCTTTCCCACAAAAGGACAAACAAACCCAACGTTCTGGAGGGGGCGGTCCCCTTAATTCCTAGGCGACCCTATTAATTATTAAGGGGACCAGCCCCTAATTAAGGGGACCGGCACGCTCCAGTACAGTATTTTTTTGTCCTATAAATACTGGTTCATTCCACAGATTTTTCTCACCTTTTTGCACTAAAAACTTTCTGATCTCATCTCCATTTCTATTCCAAAAACCTTTGATCATATAATTCATAAGTCTTTGTTTCCATGTGATCCAAGGCTTCATCCACACAAGTACAAAAAGAAGAACACTCCTTCAACATCTATACAAAATAGTAGTGTTGTGATTAGTTGATATCATCTTGTAGTAGTGCTAGATTATTTGAAAAAAGTGTTGTGTGATTTAGTAGATTGTAGATATTAGTTGTGTTGATAAGTAGAGTCGGAGTTGTGAAGTAGTTATACATTGAAGAAGGTGTGAAGTAGACGTGAAGAAGAAGTCGTGAAGAAGTAGTGAAGTTGTGAAGAAGTTGTGAGATTAATTCTAGCTAGGATTAGAACTCGACACTTAGCTTAGTGTCGTTAATCGGTGTAAGCCAAGGTGTGTAAAGGAGTTTGTTGACATAGTAAAGAAAACTCTCGAGTGTGGTACTCGAGGAGTGGAGTAGGGCAAGGAAGGTGTCCTTATAGCCGAACCACTATATATTCGCGTGTTGTGGTTTGATCTCTCCATCTCTATCTTTTATTTCATTTCATTATTTTGTTTACATTATTAGATTGTATATATTTAGACTTGCTCATTCTTGTTAATAATTGAGTTCACTTAAGATCGAATCAAATTTTATAAGCAACTATATTTTTTCTAAAATAAACTCAAAAAGAACGTAAAACTATTCAACCCCCCTTCTAGTTTTCCACAATTGGCATCAGAGCCACGTCTAGCAAGATCTTTAAAATATATTGTATTTTAAAACTTGTAACGATCTATGGAATCTGAAAAATATTTAGAAGGGCAATCTATGCAAAGATCACCACTATTTGAAAGTGATGGATTTTTATATTGGAAAAATCGATTCGAAATTTATGTGAAATCAAAAGATCTAGATCTTTGGCATGTTATTACTAATGGTGATTTTTTACCTATTCAAAATAACCCCGAAACAAAGAAAGATGAAATCGTACATTTTGAAAAACAAAACGATGATTTACAAAGAAAACTTGCTAAAAATGATGAAGCAAAAATGGTTATTTACAATGCGCTACCACATAAAGAATACAAAAGGATCTTTATGTGTGAAACCGCAAAAGAAATTTGGAACTCTTTACTAATAACTCACCAAAGTAATAGTCAAGTTAAAGATAACAAAATAGATCTACTTGTTCAACAATATGAGCAATTCACGATTCCGGAAGAGGAATCAATTGATAATGCTTTCGCTAGGTTTAACACTATCATCACAAGTTTAAAAGCACTTGATGAGAATTTTTCTAGTAAGAATTTTGTTAGGAAGTTTCTTAGGGCTCTTCACCTAAAATGGCGAGCTAAAGTGACGGCTATTGAAGAATCATAGAATTTGTCAACTTTACAACTTGATGAATTAATTAGGAACTTGAAAGTCTATGAAGTAATAATAAAGAAGGACTCCGAAATGGTCAAAGGAAAACGAGAGCAAAGCAAGTCAATCGCCTTGAAAGCTAGAAAGGAATCTAGTAACGAAGATAGCTCATCTTCCGAAAGTGATGACGAAGAATATGCCATGGCCGTAAAAGACTTCAATAAATTCTTCAAAATGCGAGGAAGATTCGTTAGACAACCACATGATGAAAGGAGAGCATCTCAAAAGAATAAAGATGACAAGAATAGCAAGAATGAAAGGAAGTGTTTCAAATGTGGTGATCCAAATCATCTCATTGGAAAATGTCCAATGATGTCAAGAGATCAAAATCAAAGATCATTTGTTGGAGGAGCTATGAGTGATAGTGATGAAGATGAGAAACAAACGACAAAAGAAGAAAAGTGTCTTATGGAAAAAACATCAAGGGAGGTACGTTCCGAAACCGAATACTTAGTGATGAGAATCTATCATTAGACGAAAATGATTTAGATAATGATTATAATAGACTATGCAAATTAGGACAACAAGTAATTACTAAAAACAAATCACTAAAACTTATAAACAACCAATTAGAAAATGAAATACTAGAACTAAAAATTAAAATACATAAATTAGAAAAAGGCAAAGAAATTGTTAAAGAATGTAAATTATGTCAAGAGCTTAAAAGTGAAAATGAAATACTTAGAGAAGAAATTTGTAAACTTGACAAATTTGAAAATAGTAGTAACTCACTTAAGAAAATAATAAGCATTCAAAGAATATCCGGAGACAAAACCAGCTTAGGATTTAACCTAATTGAAGCTGCAACTAGTGAAACAAAAAATGTTAAGTTTGAAAGCGAATCTAGTAAACTAACATCTTTAGAAGCACATCCCAAATACATACTCATAAATAATACGAAAATACCTCTTGCTAGTGATGAAGAAATAAAAACCTCTTATAAACCATACTTAAAAACTGAAGTAGGATCCTCTAAACCTAAAACAAGATCTAAAACTCCACCACTTAGGAAGCCAAATAACTCTTATCCTAGATCTAAAATACCTCAACCAAGAATAAACCAAAATAAACAAAACTACAATAACACTAGTAATCAAATGTAGAATTATCAACCAAGCTACAACCCTTGGGGAATATTACCACCTTTCATGCATCCTAGCCAAATGTTAAACATGTTTGGACCAAACAACTTTGGACCAAAGAGGCAATGGGGACCGAATAGCTAGATCAACATTCCATAAGACTACCTTGGAGCTTTCTCACCATAGACTTTTGCAAAGTCTATATATCTTCTTGAAGATTTAGAAGATTCTTATTGAAGACCGCCGGGTACGCCATTCTTTCACTACTCATTGCCATGCGTAGATATTTTTTTTATTGCTTTGTTCGCATAGATATAGTTTATTACTTTCTTTCTTTTGTTTGAATATATATATATATATATATATATATATATATATATATATATATATATATATATATATATATATATATATATATATATATATATATATATATATATATACACGCACACATAACCTAGATACGTCATTAGTTGACTTTCTAAAACTCCAGGAAATTGTTCGTTCTCGAACCTTTTCCTTCCCCCTCTTGGCTCTTTTGAACTTTAACGTTCAACACGAAAATATTTTGTGTCCACTTTTACAAAACTCATGGTGATGAAGAGAAGTGAGTTAAGTGGATCAACACAAGAGTAGCAAGAAGAACCTTCGCACACGTAAACTATGAATGAAACAAACTCCTATGGCCGCTAGCATCCGCCTCTTCCATTTCCTCATTCTAAAATCCACATTAACACATAATAATATATATATATATATATATATATATATATATATATATATATATATATATATATATATATATATATATATATATATATATATATATATATATATATATATATATATACTTATATATATATATATATACTTATATATATATATATATATATATATATATATATATATATATATATATAAGTATATATATATATATATATATATATATATATATATATATATATATATATATATATATATATATATATATATACTTATATAAACACACATTCCCTCTCATCTCTCAAATCCTTTGTAAATTTGACATCTTGATCATTTTGTCCAAAACCATCAAGATACATTTTGATTAACTATATGTTAATTAAAAACGTCAAATATTCCTTCCTCATGCTTATAAACTCCAACGTAGTTTCGATATAACATAAATCTAACTATATACATAAAAAAAATTTGCTATCATAATTAAATTCGCAAATATTTTTTGTTTTGGAGGGCGGCCCCCTTAATAATTAAGGGGACCGGCTTGTAATCGAGGGCGGTCCCCTTAATGTTTAAAGGGGGCGGCCATCTGACACTTCCAAACTTGTTTTCCACTTAAAATTTTTGCCAAGCGCTCCATTTGTTCAAACACTTCTTCTCCCCTACTGCTGTGAACATTCCTCAACACCCAAAATATTTTGTGTCCACTTTTACAAAACTCATGGTGATGAAGAGAAGTGAGTTAAATGGATCAACACAAGAGTAGAAAGAAGAACCTTCGCACACGTAAACTATGAATGAAACAAACTCCTATGGCCGCTAGCATCCGCCTCTTCCATTTCCTCATTCTAAAATCCACATTAACACATAATATATATACATATATATATATATATATATATATATATATATATATATATATATATATATATATATATACTTATATAAACACACATTCCCTCTCATCTCTCAAATCCTTTGTAAATTTGACATCTTGATCATTTTGTCCATGACTCCTCCCAAACCAACCAGTCAGCCTTGTGAAGCTGTTAGGCCCACCTGGGAGAAAGTGCAAGTTAATATTGACCGTGGAAGTACAGGGAAATCCCCGGGTCGTTAAATCTCAACGAGATTGAAATTGTATTTATAAACGAGTATGAGAGTGAGTGGTACTGAGGACAGTAACAAAGATGATTTGAGGGTTGATTACACTACTGATTGCTTGATATTTGGAAATTATAAAACTATAACAGAAATGCAGATATAAGCACAAAATCAGATAATCAGATAACAGACAGATAAAAGTGGTATTTAACAAGTTACAAATTACAGGGGTTAAAAGTGAAACTTTTAAAAACTTAATATTAAAGAAAATAGAAAATGAAATTAAAATTATGAAAACTATTATTATATTATTTAATTACTATTTAATTAATAAAACTAATTAAAATCTAATTTAAAACTTAATTTAAATTAAATAAAAAATAACAACTATTACAAATAAACCTAAAGACTTATAACAATAATTTCTAGACCTAAATAAGAACTTGAAGAAAGTATAAAAAATGAAAATAAATATTTTTGTCTTTTTATAAGTATTTTATTAATTATAAACTATTTAACTTATTTAAACTTTTTTAACTATTTTAAATTACTATTAATACTAAATTACCTTAGAAAATTATGATAAAATTTATAAAACTATTTAAACACTACAGGAATACTACAAAATTATAAAAACTTGCTAAAAATTATATTTAAGCTAATTGACTAATTAATTACTTATTAATTATTTTAAAGCTAATTTAATTAATTTAAATAAGAAAATTATAAAATGAACAGTAGAAATTATGAAACTATTTTTTAAAAAATCTTAACTACTTTATAAAACTTAGGAAAAATATAAAATTCTACTTTAGTTAATTAAAATTAAATAAATCTATTTAATTACTAATATTACCTATTTAATTACTTAAACTAATTTTAAATCTAATTAATAGTAAACTGCTTAAGAAAATTCTAAGAAAATTATTTTAACTACTTTAAGGTACTAAGTAATTTATAAAATTATAAAATTGGACAAGTGCCTATTAATAAGCTAAAATGAAAATTAATTAGATAATTTCTATTAAATAGAAGCTATCACTATTTTTATGTTTGCTTTTTCTGGATTTTCTTTTATAAAACTACTTAAATACTTAAATAATGAAACTTTAATAAAGACAACTACTTTGGAAATCAAGAATAAGCACTGAGAGTGCTTATTAGCTTAAACAGTTGACTAAGGTTGACCAAATGAAGAAATAAGCTAAACTGAGGTTATGTGGGGTCCACTATGGTGAAATCTAGTTTACCTAAGTTATTTGAACTATATTAAACTAAACTTAATGATATAAGCTCCTAAAATAAGCTGAGAAGCTCAAATAAGCACTTGCTTATTTGAGTTCTGACTCAGAAATGAGACAGAGATTAGGGACAATTTAAGGTAGGGTCCACTGGTCTATAGGTCAAATTAATGGTCAACTATTGAACCTGGGTAGGAGGGGGTTTGTAATAAGCTAGGTTTGATGTGTGGGACCTACTGGTGTGAGCTGCAGCCACCACTTAAGTTGGTGGTGTGGTGGTGGTGTGCTGATGTGCAGGGTAAGGCTTTGCCTTGCAGTCCACTTTCAATGAGTGTGGGGTCCACAAAAATAAAAGAGGGTTCAAACTAAACCTAGGGGTTCAAATATGGGTTGATAAGCTACAGATTAAACTAATAAGCTACCTTATTGGTTCACTAATAAGCTCTGAGTGAGCCTTTGGATTGGTGATCAAATACTGAGTGCTCAGTATAGCTTGTTTTACTAAGGTCACAAGTTTGATCCTAAAAGCTATTCTACAATAAGCTAAAGTCTAAATTAAACCTAGATGTGAAAAGCTGGTATATTAAGCTACAATTAAGCTGAAACCTAGGATGTGGGGTCCACTGGAGAGCACAATAGAGGTCTTGGAATTTTTACTAAAACCTGTGCACAGGGTAATGAGTTGCCCTGCAGGGTGCTTTCAGCTTTTGCATAAGCTTAAGAAAAAATCTTAAAAAGCAAATAAGCTTGGATTCCTAGAGTTTAGGTGGTAGAGTATTACCAAAACAATTTTCAGCTCCTAAATCCTTATACAAAATTCTACAAAATTCCCCCAATATTTGAGAAAATCTGAGATATATCTTTTGACTTTGTGATGAAAATACAAACTTTGACTTATTTGGATTTCTAATGACTGATACTAATTGATTAAGTTATAATAAGCTATAAGGTACTTATATTAAACTAGAATTATAAGATTTAAGCTAATGGTGTGGGTTTGAGGTCCCAAATCTCACACAGTGAACTGTGGAGATGATTAGACTAAGATTTTGACTTAGGGTGTATGAACTCACAATTTTATGCCTTAATTAACCTATATTATGCTACTGCAATCTAGTGAAACACAATTAAACATCAAATAACAACAAGAACTCAGCTCACTAGCTTATTCCAAACACTCCAAATATTGACTGATAAGATGATTTGTGAAGTAAATGGCTTACAAAGCTTATGCTACTGATCCATACTAACTTATTATGCTATAATAGATCTAATTAAACACTTAGAAACAGAAAATGGCCAACAATACACAAGAACACAAGATACACAATATTGACTGTTTGATTTTTTTTTTAGTAACTATTGATTCCAACAAACAAAGTACTAATCTGAGGTTATATTATCAATATATAAAACTGAATAAACATTAAACAACTAAGAAAGACAAGCAATAAACTAAGCTACAATTCAAAAATAGTTATAGGATTTTTAGAACTTACAAACTTGCTTTCCTGCTCAAACCATGAACCAAGATCATAGAAACTTTTCCTAATATCCACCACTGGATTCTAACCCAAGACCATCCACAATTTGCCTTGCTCCAATTGCTTATCACCAAGAACTCATCAGTTTGACTTTTGTTGACTTTTGGTATTTTTGATTTTTTATTTTACTAAACTGCTTTTAAAAGTTTCTAATAGCTTTTATAAACTATTTAGGAGCTTAAGTGAGCTTAGGAATCCACTACACTTCACAGTAGAAACAATTGATCTTTTGAAATTTAAGAAAATTAAACTAACATTGCATAAGATTGAGCATTCACAGAAACTTGATATATATTACTTGGAAAGAGTTACAATACACTTGAAAATACTTAGAACACTGCTTAGAAGCTTAGGTTTAAACTAGAAATTGGAAATTATATTAAACGACATACAATTTTTAAAATTACAACTAGATAGCCTTCCACATTGCTTCTCTTGATCTTTATAGGTGAGAATGAGCTTCCAGGTGTCCCCAGGGACTTTTCCCACTTCATCTGAGCCATTGATTTAGTCCAATTAACATCCACCGTTTAAACTCACTTTTGGCGCCAAAGTCCTCCACGTTAACGTGGAGGCAAAGGGTTGTAATTAAAGAATGTTGGGAGTTTGTGGAGGTGTCAGGAGACAAAGGGGAGGGTTTTTAGGACAAGTTGGGCTTTTATGGAAGAAACAGAGGTTATGGTGTAGTTTGGAGTGAAAAGATTGTGGAGAAGGCATTAAATGCCTATGTGGTTTGATGTGTGAGGTGGAAAGGAGGTGAGGGTGAGCTGGAAGGTGGTGAGGTGGTGGTAGCAGGTGGCAAAACCACCTGGTATTGGTGAAGCGGGGGTGGGGGAGAAGGGTGTACAGTGTTTGGCGGTTTTAGGTGGTCAACGCTGGTTTTAAATAAAAATGGGGGTGGACTGGGCTTATTTTTGGGCTTAGGGGATAGGTGGGCTGGGTAAATGAGATGGGTTGGATTTGGTTTTGGATTTATTAAAATAAAAAGGGTCCGGATTGGTTTAAGTGAACAAGGACCAAAAATGTAATTTTGGCAAAGGTGAGGGACTGAAATTGTGATATTTCCCAAACATTCATAAGGGTGTAATTTGCCAAGAACCAATAATACAAGGACCAAATTCATGTTTTACCATTTTTCAAAATTACCGGGGACCTTTTCTGCCAATTCCACAAACTCCAGGGACCATAATTGAAAATTTGGATTTTTAAGGGACTGTGTTTGTAATTTCTCAAAAGTTTATCAAAATTGTTCCATTTTGTCATTCATGCATAGTACAAGGGTATTATTTGTAAATTTCCAATTTTGAATACCCAGGGACCATTTTGCCAATTTTGTAACTTGAGGGGTAAAAATTGCCAGTTTGTGTAAACTTTTATCCAGGGATGTTTTGTGAACATTTTTGAGTTCCCAAGGACTTAAGTTGACTTTTTATTCATTTAAAACCTTCAGGGACTAGTTTTGACAATATTTGAAACTTGAGGGACTGAAACTGCCAATTATGCAAACTTTGTACGTTTTTCATTTGTTTTTGCATATTTTGTATTAGAAACATATAAAACACTCTTCTGAAATATTTTAAGTATTATGATGCATTTTTGAGTGTTTTTGTACGTTTTGGCAGTTCAGATTGGTACAAAATGATGAGTATTTAGACACTCATCAGTCCAAAACCATCAAGATACATTTTGATTAACTATATGTTAATTAAAAACGTCAAATATTCCTTCCTCATGCTTATAAACTCCAACGTAGTTTCGATATAACATAAATCTAACTATATACATAAAAAAATTTGCTATCATAATTAAATTCGCAAATATTTTTTGTTTTGGAGGGCGGCCCCCTTAATAATTAAGGGGACCGGCTTGTAATCGAGGGCGGTCCCCTTAATGTTTAAAGGGGGCGGCCATCTGACACTTCCAAACTTGTTTTCCACTTAAAATTTTTGCCAAACGCTCCATTTGTTCAAACACTTCTTCTCCCCTACTGCTGTGAACATTCCTAAACACCCAAAACCACCAAAATCCTTCACCAAATCACCAATCCGGTGTTGTTTCGCAAGGGGCAAACGTTAACCAAACGTATAAAAACATCTTTTGTAAGTTTTTCAACATACGTTTCATCTAATTTCATTCAATTTAGTGTCTAATCAAAAATTAGGTATTTTATTAAAATTTATATAAATCTGAATTTTAGTAAAATTAAGTCTAGGAATTGCATAACTAACTGCTCCCCATAGGATTAGGATGAAGAATTGCTACTCAAACTAAGTATAACACATTAGGTTGTTAAAATTTCTAATCACCCATAAACCCTTACTAAGATTATTTTTCAAACAAGAACATTGTTGATATAACTCTTAAAAACTAGTTAAAACTTACTACATTGTGGTGATTTAATGTTTTAAACAACCAAAACATACTTTTCAAATCATTATAAAAAGTTTCATGAAGACAACATGGGCGTTTGATTCATGAACAATGCATACTTAAATGAATTAATTTTAATCTTAAAACTAGTTTGTTAAACTTATTAACATAATTCTAGTCTATAGAAGTCATCAAGATATATATATATATATATATATATATATATATATATATATATATTAATGTTTGGTCGATGTTCATCTAGTTAAGGGAGCGTTTAGTTT
>JARVZY010000116.1:0-66199 GCA_030686995.1 Artemisia argyi | reverse complement strand
AATAACAATAGCAATAACATCATACTAACAGTAATATCATATATGATAATATTAATAAACTCATATGTTTAGTATACTGAAGTGTTAACTTAATAGTTATTCTGATATTATATGTTATTATGATATTAAATTTTCATAATGTGATCGCACCGTTAGTAACATTAAACATAACATTTTTACGATCGTTTTATTCCGAGTTTAAATTAAACACAACATTCACGCAGCAACGCGCGGGTGCCTCGCTCGCTGTTACTATTAGAATGATATTAACAGTGATATTCTTAATGTTACTAAACTCAGATCTTATTCTAAATTTTATTCTGAAACTATGATATTAACAGTAACATATTATTTAACTGTTACTAAACTCAAATCTTAATCTGATATTAATAGTAACAATATCAGATAATATTAATGTTAATGTTACTATGATATTAACATTAACAATATCAGAAATATAAATTTATTAGGAAGATTTTCTTATACTGAATTTCACATACTTATTCTGATAATAATGAATTAACAGTAACAATATCATATATCTGATGTGATACTACGATATTGTTACTGTAAAGACTCAGCTTTTTGGTAGAACATCTCGTGACATTTTTATTAATTCCATTGAAAAATTTTATGTCAGGGTACTCGCCGCTGCAACGCGCGGGTACCCTGCTAGTCATGAATAATCAACCAAAAAGGCATTTTAAAAAATAACGATACGAATTCGAAATTTAAATGAAGTTTTTTCATTAAAATAGTGTGTTTATTTTTAACGGGAACGGTGATATTTATATCGCAAAAGGATAAGGTTGTCGTACATATTAAATTAATTTAAATGCAAAAAGTTATTTACTATTTTTAAGAAAATGAAATTTTAATATGATGAAGTATAAATTTTCTCATTATTTTTTAAAATTAATGTGAAACTACGTTTTAAACAAAGACATTTGATTAAGACATGTTTAAATTACATTAATAATTTTTTTTAAATCCAATAGATGTAAATTTATGACGAATCAACATATTGCTTCGCAAATTATATTATAGAGAGTTAAAAAAAAGAAGAAGAAAAAAATAATAAAAGAAATATAAATAAAAACAGAATATTTGACAAAAATTAATTTTAATTAGTTTCAATTATCATCTTCAATTTTCTCTAACAAAATTACTATCATCTTTAAATAACATAGGGGATATTGCATTACATCCATACATTCAATAAATGACAAAACTTAATTGGATACAACATCACGAAAATACAAAAATACCAACAAAGAACAAATACATTATGTAACTGTTTATTGCATAACATGTATTTTATTTTAATTCAAATGTACACACTAACCTAGACAGCATGTAAATGTCGGGCAATTATTCGTTCGAACGATGTCGTGAAATTTGTGCGAATTGCAGCTGGTTAAAGGTTATTTGATGAACCTGTACTACTTCCTTGGATTTTGTGTAATAAATCCCGTCTTTGGAGGAAAAAACTTTTTTTTTGAATGGCGAGTTAGTACAGCTACTAAGTTAGTTATTCGATTCCACAAGGTAGACCCTGCATGCCTCGAGTAATAATTAGTGATTCGATTCCACACTACATATACCTAGAAGAGAAGGTAGTCCCTGCCAGCCTCAAATTGACGCATCTACGGGACATAACCCCACAAATTTCCACCTTGAAGGAAAACCCCCACGGAGAGACTCGAACTCGAGACTTCTCGCATGTGGAAACAAAGGAGGAAAGCAAATTAACAAAATCATAGGGCTGAGAAAACGATTTGAACGGACCGGATGGACCGACCACATTCGATCCGGTCCTCGGTCTTGGTTTTTTGGATAATTCGGTCCTCATTCTTGTCGGTCCGGTCCAAGTCTTTGTGAAATAAGAACTCTAAGGTCCGAGTCTTAGCTCGTGCTCACTCCAGTTGGTTCCCCTAGGCCAGGCGAGTTGCCAAAGCTATTCCTTGTGGGGTGACAATGGCTGGTGCCACAACGCACCCAAGGTTAGGGTGTTCCCGCCTATCTACACCTTATGTGGAAAACAAATTAACAAAATCAAACTATCATATTGCGCTCTCTCTCTCTCTCTCTAACCTTTAACCTTTAACCAAACCAAATCCGATCATCTTCCATTAACAAAAAACAAACCAGGACTGTTTAATAAGATCTTGTTTTTTTGGATCCCTTTCATAAGATCGTCTTCCTCTTTAGGAATAGCTTTTCACCATCCAAGTCTTTCAAGGAATAGCTTTTCATTTGCAAAAGTTAGCATAAATTCATCAAGACAAAAACCTTCTAAAAAGTCTGCCTATGTAATGGTAAAAAGCTTTTGGAAAGCTTTATCAAACAGTTAAAAGCTTTGTGTAAAATGTCCCATTGCAGATGCTAGTGTTTTTGTCACTGTCGCGGTTGAAACCTGCTGGCTCAAGTCGTACAAATGCTATTATGCTATCTAGTGTTCTAGTGTTCTAGTGTTTTGAGAGGATATTTTGGGCTTGTATAAGTTTATTACTCGTATATCATAATAAATTTATATAAACCCACAGGACTCCAAATTAAATAAGCTGGAAAATTGAAGCTTATAAAATATAAGCCGAAATCAAATAAGCTAATAAGCCCAAATATAAGCTTAAACAAACACCCTGGCGAATAGTATCACTATGTGCAAATAATCTCGTATATATATTGATATATATCGAACAACTCAAGTTCTATGACTCAACAACAGCTTAACTAATATGCAGAGATGGCATGGTGTTTTAGCCTTTTCACACCGTTCTTCTGCACTCTTCACAGTCCAGTGGAGGAAGTTGGAACATTTATTTTGGAGGGAGGTGGGCCTTTAAAAGGTCCGCTGATGTGCTAAATGTGTTTCTACAGTGCCAAACAGTGGCTGCTATAGTAAAAGTCAGTTTGGAATAGTGCGTGTATTGTAGCTAAGGATTTTACGCTTTTAGTCCCTCACGTTAGCTATAAATTGCACCGTTAGTCCTCCGTTGGCTATCTTTTTCAAATTTAGTCGCTAAAAAAATTAAAAATGATAAAAATAATAAAAGTAATTGACCGTTCTATTTCGAGTTTGGATTAAACACAACATTCCCGCCGCAACGCGCGGGTGCCCCGGCTCGTTTTATTTTCATTTATTGTCTTTTTGTTCTTTTTATTTGCTATTTTCACAAAATTAGGGACCCACTCTATTATATTTTATTATTTACTATTAATTAACATATTTTATAATATACTTTCTCTCTCCTAACTCAAATCCAAATCCAAATCATAATCTAAATTCAAATCCGCATCCAAATTTTAATCCTAAACCCATCTACAAACCAAACAGACCCTAACTTTTCAACCCCCTCCTTAACTTTTTCTACTGCTATATCCGCCTCATCCATAGACGGATCATCTACAATGGTGTTCGTACATCAACGGTATCCAATTGAAAACATGTATTTAAGATGGATATCTCATCTAATAGGTGTTTTACATCAACATCTCCAACACATTTTTCAATTGTTCCATCCTTCGCCTTAATCGAATGAACCTCATCTTCAATTGATTCTTTGTGAAGCTTGGTAACTCAACTGCTTTGTCAGGACACACAACAACGTTGACAGAAGTATCATATTTTATGGGTTCCGGAACATCGTCCTTCACAAATTCCTGATTTTCATTCGCAATCTCATGTTTCTTTGACTGCTGTCCAACCACGTCATCATATCTCAAATCTGGGAAATCATTCGACGTTGAAGTTTCACCAAGCACACCACAATTTTCTTCTGCTTGAACATTTTCAGAGCGTTCTTTTCCATAGACATCAATATCGAGTGTATTTTGCTCTTCATAATCCAACTGATCTCTTGTTTCCACAAGTTGCAAATGTACTCCGTTGATATATTCGATACTACGAATATACCAAGGAAAGTTCAACTCGGCATTGGTTGGAACAAGCTTCTGTAATGGTTTAGCATCCTAAAAAAAAATGTACATACATGATACGATGCATGCAATTCCTTTTAGTAAAAAACTTATTTCTAAAACTATTAGTTATACAAGAACCCAAACATAACAACTTTAACAGACTAACAAATAATTGACAGAGAGATCATCAAAGGGACAGCACGAGTTTAAAAAAGTTACAATCAAATCATATGTACATTTTGTAATGGTATCATCAAAATGCAAATCGTGTTATGCTATTTGTTTACATCAATAAAAACAACTAATGTGTAAAAAAAGGAAGAGACGAGGGTGAAAATAGAAGATTCATAAGCAGTGGATCGTAATAATTTTGTATCAAGTCTTTAGAAAGTTCCATGTGTTATACTAAATGAATAAATGTAAAGTTCAATACATTTTAAGACAATATATTCGGTATTAAATACATGATAAAAGTTTTATATCAAAACCCCGTGCGTGCACGGGTATTATAACTAGTACATTTATAAAAAAAATTAAGTTTAATAGATGGAAGTCTCAAACCAATACTAATAGTCATGTGATTGTAAACAAAGTTCATATTATAAACTGTAGGGGTATAAAGTGTAAGGGGTTATTTGTTTATTATCTAAAGTTATCAAAAAACATGGAGATTTATAATTTTACACTTAACTCCATATAATATATTTAAAATTCAACCACTAATGTTTTACGGAGTATTAATTACCTCATCTTTTTTTAAGCTTTTATTTTCATAAATTTGACACCTATATTTTTATGTGTTTTTTTTTCCTTAATCAAATTCTCCACAAAATTTATTAAAGTTTGATAAAAATCAATTTCAATTTTGACTTTTTATTGGCCAATCATATTGCTCGATTTCGTCTATGTGTCAAAATCGAGCTTTCCTATTGGTCCAAGTATTTTTCTACTAAGATTGTTTTGTCAAAAAAAAACTCCGAAATGATGTAATTCATTTCTTATATAAAAGATAAACAATAAAAACATTTTGGGTTTACATACACAACACGTTATGGATCCTCTTTGCTCGACCTTATGCATATTCTTTGGGCGACATTTTGTTTTAACTGATAATAATTTCCCAACGTGTACCTGTTTTCTAGGTTTTTGTGTAATTATTTTAGATGACAGCGTCAAAGACGTTCATTTTTGGTCGATCTATTGCATATCTGTTTGCAGGAAATGGATACAGTATTTATTTTGTATTGACATTAATTACAAATAAGTTAAAAAAGAAAAAGAAAAAAGAGAGAGACATTAATTGCAAATACTGGTTTTGGTGGAATCAAAGATTACATTGGTATATATGTAAGTATATACACGTGTTTCTAAATTAATTGCACTCCAACCAAACAAAAATAATCATTACTACGCCGGAAGTCTGTCAATAGCGTAAAGTCGGTCAGTTAGTTAGTCAAAAGTCTTGAAAAAAATGAAACTATTCTAGCTAAGATTCTAATATTAGCTAAAATGAAACTATCTTGTAAGTATAGTGAGAGGAATTTTCTGTCAAAAACTTTACCATTCATTGTATCCGAATTCACGTTAATTAGTCTATACAAGTGTGCACTCCGCAACTCCAAGCTTGTATATATAACTTAACTTAAAATCCATATTTTTTAACGGCGAGTTAATACAGTTACTAAGTTAGGTATTCGATTCAACAATCCACCGTGCTTACCCAGAAGGTAGTCTCTGCAAGCCTCGAATAATTCTATGGGGCAGAACCCCCCAGATTCCCATCTTGAAGGAAAACCCCCAAGGAGATACTCGAACTCGAGACCTCTCTCGCATGTGGTACCAACCTCCCCAAGATCACCCTTGGTGGCCAACTGAGCTATCCCACCATTTGGTCTCTGGTAAATCATCATTACACAAAATATTTGATTACACAAAAATCACCAACAATACATTTTTCGTATGCAACATAATTTTTCATGGTCAATTAGCAAGTCGTCAACAGAGACATACTTTCTCATGGTAATCTGAAAAAGTTGTAAGCTAGTAATTCAGTTGAAATAATCACGTGGCATTAGAAACTTTAAAGAAAGTGATAAGGCCAGGTAGTGAAGATTCAATCATTCAAAAGATTCATTTGCAGCATAATTCAGAAAGCTAACATTTAATTTTGTTTCTTCCATCAATTTCCATGGTCAAAAAACATTTGTATCTTAAACTACATAGACAAATATGTAGTAGTTTTTTTTTTACTGCGAATATTATTAAAAGAGAAAGAAGCAAGCAAGGAGCTAGATACAAAAGGTTTAACTAGTACGAGTAGTCTATACATGCTTCTAGAGGATTATCAATCCAAACATCCCAGTTAACAGACAAGATTTTACATCTACATATATATATATATATATATATATATATATATATATATATATATATATATATATATATATATATATATATATATATATATATATATATATATATATATTAGAAAGGCAAGCAATACATTAACAAAAACAAAACATTACAAACAAAGGCATCCAAACTCCCCTAATCAAGGTAATTAAGGAAGCTTGGACCCTGGAAACAAGATGAGACCCCAGGAAACAGAACAACATGTTGAACCCAAGGACACTGCACGAAATAGACCAATTGGGACCACATAAACTATATCCAGACAAATTGGCCAAAACCAACTAGGCTAAAATGCCAAAGATGAACACTCACCAGACCAATAACTGGATAGAACATATACAATATATATAAGTATGCAAGGAGAACACCAAATAGGAACCATCATAGTATATCACACCGAAGCTCTAAACTGATGTTGATGCTGCACAACTCTGAAAATGTTCCTGTCTTGACTTCAGACGCCAGAAACGACTCCATTACAACTCTGATGTTGTGCTTTAGATCGTCCGAGTCGAAGTTCCAAGTCCTACTCAATTTCAACTTTTGCATCATTAGGAATATTGCGTTCAACCTTGCTAAGACACTGTCTCTTTTTCCAATCTCTGGTTTGACCATCATTACTGATATAATAAGCTACATTAGGGTTGAGGTTAGTGAAAGGGTTCAGGTTCGGGCTTGGGGGTTGATCACAAGGTGAAGGAAGTCCTAGTGTTGCTCTATGACTTCTGTCAGTATTCAGCTGCCAAGGAGCAGCTTTTGCATACGTAAATTCCTTAAGAAAGCAGGAGATACAGTTTCTTTGACACAAAGGACTACCATCGTACCAATTATCTTTATCAAACCTATAATTACCTCCATTAACATTTGTTGTTGAAGATGGTGAAGGTAGAGGAACACGAGAAACATGGAAGGTTTTTTGAGGTAAGCAAAATAACGATGATGGTGGGGATGCGAAATTAGGGTTAAGGTTAGTGTTAGGGTTCGGGATCGGGGTTTGATGAAGATAATGTGATGATGAGAATAGGCTTGCTCCATATCTTCTGTGAACATTCATGTGTCCACCAAGAGCTTGTGCATTGCCAAACTCATTGTTGGAAAAGTTGTACATAACGTTTGTTTGACACCAAGAAATACCATTACACGCATAATCTTTATGATAAATTTGGTTAGAACTTTCCCATTTTCTTTTGAGCTTGTGATCCATTTGACACTAAAGATTACTACTTTTGGCGAGAGAGAGATGTGTTTGAAGAATAAATATTGATGTGCACAAATAAATAGTCTAAAATCCGAAAATTACTTGTATATATACCCATACACACATGTGTGTGTCTTCCAGAGCCCAACTTTTGAAGCTTTTACAAATATACCCATGGTGGTCGTGAAAAACTATACTTGATGTACACCAGCTACAGGTGTATGGCCAAGATCAAACTCATCCAAACCCTTACACGCCAAGTCATGTCATCGTGTAAAAAAAATACTTAATCTACTATAGATGACCTAAATTACATGTAGTGCCCTAGGAAACCGTGCTCCAATTAATTTACTTGTATTGCTTTTGTAGACCAGTTATGCCTTAATTTAATTTACAAAATTCTTGTGCTGTTTGTTTATTAAGAGACTCTAGGTCTGAATCTGATTCGTTATATGGTTGAAAAGTCAAAATCTGATTCCATCTTAATCTGAATAAGTGGTCGACAAATCTAAATCTGAATCAGAATCAAATAAACCTGTTTGTTTATGTAAAAAGGTTTGAATATGTGGAAATATCAGTTTTTACACATTAAATATAAACATTTGCATTCGCGCGAGAAATAAACAACTTTATTAAACATAAAAAGAAATTGTAATATAGTCAATTAAAAGGTTGAAGTATTTAAGACCAAACCTTCAAACTCATGTTTATTTGACAAAAAGAAATTAAATGTGACGGTGTTTAGATTGAACTTTTCAAAATGATTAACTAAATTAGTATCTCATCATGTTTTACACTCATAATCTACCGAAACCCCCCAGTAGCTAAGGTAAACAACATAGAAAAAGAAACCCATTTCTATACCGTTTTTGAAAGAGCTAAGAAAAAGGGGATGTTTTGTTAATAGGAACAATAACGTGTTTATAGCCGTAGTGATAAACAAGAATACTCATCTGAGCCACATGAACGTGTACATAAGTAATACGAGAATTTCCACCCTGTTGAAGGTCTAGGGTTGCAACCCGAACATTTAAATGAATAGCCATCGCTGTTAAGAACAACCGAGATCCAATGAAAATTCTCGCGTAGCTTCTGGTCTTTGACATCTAAAAAGAATAGGCAAACTGTAAGGACTGAACTTTCACTTTCTTACTTGAACTCATAGCTCTTTCTCTTTTTACATTCATAATCTAACATACGTACAATATGTAATTATTCTATTTAAATGTACTTTTAATACGAATTGATATACAAAGTTGAAATAAAAAAAATGATAATAATAATAATACAATCATTAAGTAAAAATAAAAAATAAAATAAAACACATGAAGAGGTGTTAACACACCCCCTCCACATCTAGACAGAGGTACCTAACTAAAAGGTGACCTAATGCATAAGTGAATAACGGTACAAATCATTTATGCATTAGGTCACCAGTAATGCAAAATTTGCAATCTCCAACGCAAAGTACATCACAACAACAGGCATGATTTCATCATTAATGCAAAATTTGCAATCTCCAATGCAAAGTACATCACAACAATAGGGATGATTTTCCCTTTCCATATGGGGAAATCATCCCGACAGTGTACAACATCTTAAATATCTGCAGTACGTAAGGCCAAAAAAATTTTGCTACTTACATTTTTATACACTTACACCCTTCATCATTTTCTAATTTTGCATTGAAGGTCCCTCCTTATAAGCCACAACAGCAGGTAACATCCCTGCAGTTACAGCAGGGATGACTTCCCCCATATATATATATATATATATATATATATATATATATATATATATATATATATATATATATATATATATATATATATATATATATATATATATATATATATATATATATATATATATATATATATATTGTTATTGAAGTTGCCACTAATAATCACTATCAAAATGGCTACATGAGATTGATTAGATGATGGACACCCCTATGTTTTTTTACGATTTTTTAACTATTAATTTTTTATTTTAATAATTTATTTATATCAAAAAACAACAAAACTGAAAGTATGGACAAAAAACACATGAAAGAAATTGATAAAAAAAATTGTCTTGTACTGCAAACTAGGCTATTCAACACATACCATTTTCACCAAGGAACTCCTTGACCGGTCAACTAAGCGTTTGCGGGGGAGACTGAAGCCACCGGAGCAGGCGCCGTTTGTTGCACTAAACTTGTGCACTATTTTATTGCAATGAACAGTAAAGCTAAAAAATAATCTTGTGTTTAAAAGGAATTTAGTAAAATGAGAGTGCTTAAATTTGGGGGTTTATTTATTTTATTTATTTATTATTTATTATTTTTTCCAAAACTTTCATAGGGCTGAAAGTGAATGAAAATAATTTGTTTAGTTTATTTCAAATATCTTCTTACCATTTTAACACATTCGTATATGTAATATTCTACTAATTACTTCTAATTGTTTAAACTATTAAATAAAATTACCTGGGAAATAAAGATACAAATATTATCGCAATGATTATCCTTGAAAATAAAACCTTTATCTTTTACAACTTCCAATGTTAGTTACGGCTTTCCATTAGGTCCGAAAAATACAAATATTTGTGGTATAGCACATTTCTCGAAAGGAAAGATTGATTTTATTATTATTATTATTATTATTATTATTATTATTATTATTATTATTATTATTATTTATTTTATTTTTTTTAATTATAACTTTCACTTTATTAAAAAAAGGATTTTACAAGAAATTAGTGGGGAGCCGAGAGACTATTATTATTATTATTATTATTATTATTATTATTATTATTATTATTATTATTATTATTATTATTATTGTTGTTGTTGTTATTATTATTATTATTATTATTATTATTATTATTATTATTATTATTATTATTATTATTATTATTATTATTTTATTATAATGATTTTTCATTGAAACCAAGGAAATTACATGAAATTGGAGGGGTGTCTAGACAATTGGGCAGTATGCTGACCTTGAAATTCGCCTGTACTTCCTTCTATTCCGCATGAACGGGTAAAAGTCTCGGGTGGGACTCGAACTTGAGACCTCCCGTAGCCAAACCTCCCCTCCCCAAGCCCCTAAGGAATCTTGGTGGCTAACTAAGCTAGCCCAGTTGGTTGAAAGGAAAGATTGATTAGTTATATTGTTGAACGTCTAGTAGTGCTACCCGAATACTTAAATGAATAGCCATCGCTGTTAAGAATAACCGAGATCCAATGAAAAATCAACGTAGCTTCTGGTCTTTGACATCAAAAAAGGAGTTAATATAAATGAGATATAGTGTATTAAAAGTTAGTCACTTGATAAGTTTCAAAGTAATATGAATACATCATCTCTGCAATCTCCAATGCAAATATGATGTATTGACATAGGGACCTAACTAAAAGGTTACCGAACGAGTAAGTGAATAACTGTACATCATGCATTAGGTCACCATTAATGCAAAATTTTGCAATATCCAATGCAAAGTACATCACATCAGCAGGGATGATTTCCCCTTTCCATATGGGGAAATTATCCCTGCAGTGTACAGCATCTAAAATACCTGTAGCAAGGCCAAAAAAAATCAAGTTACATTTTTATACACTTACACCCTTCATCATTTTCTAATTTTGCATTGAAGGTCCCTCCTCCTAGCTAATAAGCAACAACAACAGGTAACATTCCTGCAGTTACAGCAGGGATGACCCCCCGACATCTATACATTATATATAACATGAGGGGTTTGAAGAATATGCCACCTCATTGCCCAGTAATTCATTATCAGCCATGTCATCAGCCATGTCATCACATTCTGGCCATGTAAGCAACTTTTGTTGCCACCTAAGCATGCATTTATATATTTATATAATTTTTTACTAAAATCCGGCTTAATTAAAAAATGATAGTGGAGAGGCTCGAACACAGGTTGTTTGTAACAATAACAAACGTTTCCACCACTGGAGCTACACAATATTTGTTGTACAGTTTGTAAATCAAAAATGATAAATAGGTCCAACACCTGATGCACTAAATAAAGGGATTTCGAAACTAAAAAAGTTTTTAGGATAACATTAACCGTCCCACCATAATGAATAACAAGACCTAATTTTCATATTATTATTCGAACTATAAACCTGCCGTCACTTCTATGAATCGAGATCAAGTCGTTTTTTTAGATTTTTTAGATATTGTTGGTTTCTTTGCAGCCTTTTGCAGTTTGACATGTATGCATATGCTCCACTTTTTGTTAGTAGGCTTTCTTGCATACACATGTTATTGCATTGTTTTTTGTTTCTTAGTTGTTAGCTTCTCCATGAAGAAAACTCAAGAATGGAGAAAATAGAATTACCGTTTATGGATTTCGTGCGTTATCTATAATTCTATATGAACTGATCATTGCATTGGTAAACAGGGCTGGATTTTGGAGTGCAATGACATCCAATTTGTGGCTGTAGCGCGGTCGTTATATCTATATATTGATATAGCCCCGCGTCTTCTCAAAGCGAACCCGAACTCATACCCTGTCATATTAAGCATGGAAAATATTATATTAAATTGGTACTCAGTGTATGATAGGTCCATGCTTTTATGTAATTCTTTTTTCCGCATGGTTGGGGCTGCCATGCTTTTATCAAACAAGTCGATGGAATAGACGTCGTTCCAAATACAAGCTAGCTCACACGGTCCGTTCTCATAAGGGCGCATATGATAATAGGTTTTTGTACTAAAAGGTTTCCCCTATTGGTGCATATAACCTTATTCGAGTGTATTTGAGTTGGTCAATCCAGAATTATATAAGATATGTTCAGTCGTCTAACTAATTTTGTTAAATTTTTGGAATGAGTGCATTAGAAATCAATTCACTTAGATATCATATCAAAAGAAACTTTGTATCCATTTTCAAACATAATTACATGAACTTCATTATTGTTTGTACCTTCAGGTGATTCGAAGCGTAGACCATTTAAAAGATAGGGGTGCGGGAGCATGATACTTAATACCAATGATTCCCCTCGGTTTTTTTGTGCAGATTTGACAACAATATATCAGCTAATAAAGTTACCGTTTCGTGGGATGTTAGGACTTAGTATTATGTACCAATACTTCGCCAAGTAGTTATAAGTAATGACACCCGTCTAACCAATTGTATATTTCTATTTTAGTTTGAATATGATTATATTATATAGTAGCTTACTTAGTTTGTCCCACTGAAATTTTGGTTACTTGGTGTTTACAGGTGGTTTCTTAACCGCACATGCTGCTGCTATGTAAATACAACACTCGCTTTTTATCACCGTTTGACGCATTATTTTGGTATATAAATTTGGTGTTTGTTATAGGGCTTATGATCAGGCTGTCATTATATTCAACGGACCCAATTCAAACATTACTTTCATCATAAGTTATTATGACGAAGGTCTTAAATAGTTTGTTCGTTGCCCAAGGCAAGGGTTCTCTAGGGGAAGGTAAAAATTTAGGGGGGTTACATTGCAAAGATGCAGTCGACGGGAAGCTCGAAATAGGCCAATTTCTAGGAAAAAAAGGTGACCATTATTTAAACTAAATTAAACTTACATTAATTGCACGTTGGGATCAATGCCTTTTTTGTGTGCAGACATATCTACCTTGGGTTGTTTGGAGAACAAACTCAAAGCTGCAAGTTAGTGCAATCTGTTCCAAAATCAAGGTAGGTTTATCTTTTGCCATACGGTTACTGTATTTGATGAAGGTTCATTTTTTACCAATGTTACTACAATAGTATCTGATACAGGTTGTTGGGATTATGGACTCTGGTGCTTATCTTCAGGCGGCGTCTAATGTTCTTTCATATCCTAGCAAGGAGCATAATCCTGTGGATTTGCAGGGGTGCATGAATGAAGCAGGTAAGATTGGTGAGTTTCTTAGGAGCCTAGCTATGTCTAATTATAGGTTTTGTGGATGGTATAGTATGTACTTTATTTTGTTTAGCTGGTAATTTACATCATTTTCGTGTATTTGCAGGTATTACCTTACTTGCCTAAATATGAATAGATTATTCAACTAAATTACTTTATGTGTCACCGTCAGCAACGGTTGGATGGTTAAAGACTTCACAACAAAATGGTAGATGGGTGGTAACGCAGTTGCATTTGTGGGAGATATTTTAAAAATTGGAGAGGTTGCATCTATGATCAAAATGGTAAATGAAACTGCTATTATATTTTGATTTGATTTTCTTAAATTCTATTGTGAATTTTTTTTTTTTTTTTTTTTTTTTTTTTTTTTTTTTTTTTTTTTTTTACTTTGTAGTCATTTCAGGCAGTTGATGCTTGGGACACTTTTGACGTGTTGGTCTATAATACGTACCCCTCACGTTTACCCCACTGACCTGGATGAGAAGCGATACAAGCATACATCCAAACTGAATTGAATTGTTCTTACACATGGGCATTAAGTTTGCGGCTAGGCTTATAGCAAACCCGGTTCTGACTTGTGATTCGGTTACTTATTCAGGATTCCAAAGTAATTTTGTTGCTGACCCATTTCTTCATGCCAAGGTAATTCATTTTTATTATATTTCATGTTTCCGTATATCTGATTATTTTGAATCCAGATAAATGGATCTGAATAGGGTATTAGAGTTGCGAAACCGGAACTTTAAATTCCAATCGTATGTTAAAAGTTTTTTAGAAAATGTTATATGAGAATATGTCTGAATAACTAATATGTTAGAACACAATTTTAAATCGCACCACTTATAATTATGTGAGACAAAATAGTGAGCACCAACAAGATGTGGTATTATATGCTTGCTGGACATAAAAGCTAATGACCCATTTGTTATGCTAATAGGTGGCAAAGATCAGTCGAACTTCGGATTTAATTTTAGAATGAAGAACACTACTCGCTTTAGATGTGAATGGGTTCGAAAAAGATCAAATATGGCATTAAACGTAATTCTGTATTCTTCACACTTTGCCTAACTTTATTTTCATCTAAAAGGGTGTTTAACGTTTATCTAAAGGTTGAAAGAACCAAACACTATATTAATTATGTAAGAAAAAAAAGCAAATAAGAAAAGCTTATTTGAGGTACCTGTATTCTAAGTTGTTCAAGCCCATAATGGTTTTTAAATATATAATAAAACTTTTTGTAACATAAATATTGCTTATACTATCCTACATATCAAGTTCTATATTTTTGTTTGTTTGTAGGCACATTAGCCGCAAAGGAGTTTCTCCAACCAAAGATTGCTCTTCCTCCTCCTGTTCATGTTGGCTACTCAAAACCATCATACTCAAAGCCGTCATATTCAATTATCTTCCAGATGGGTTCAGAATGTTATTATGGCCAAAGTAGTCATGTTTGTGTAGCTCCTTATTATGATCAAACAAGTACCTAAGAGCACTGCCCTGCCTGTTCCAAGCACCCTATCTGTTCCAAGCTCCTCATACGACAATCAGGTAAATTTTATATCTCTGCTCATATATATAGAGACAGGTCAATTTGGATTGCATTTTATTGCTAATGCTAATGGGTAAACACAATTTTGGCTAAAAAGGCTAATGGACGATATGTTACAAAGTCCCCTAAATCGTATTCAAGTATTTGTAACTTTTGTTCTATTCAAAATTTTTGGAATCATTATGGAAGTTATGAGATTATTAGCAAAATCTAAAATGCACCTAAAAGATCAAAAGTAATGGAACTTCATACGTGACTATTAGAACATCTAGATACTACGTATGAAAGGGCTGAGTTATGTCATGTTTTATTATTTTGTCTCTAAATATTAGTTTAGTTTTATTTTTACATGAATATTATTATTTTACTTTTAAGAGAATCCATGAACTTTCTATTTTATTTGGGCCAAAATGATGTCAACAAGCATGAAACTGATGAGATCCAGAATCCCATAAGTGTGATAAAGGAAAAATAATGAATTTCATCAAATTGAGCCTGAAGAAAGAGTTACATGCAGATATTGGGGGCTGATTCTGGTCAAACTGTTGTCAATGAAGAATCAATATTGTAAAACAAATAGTCTAGGATGATGTGTTATTAAGCTACAATAAAGAAAATGATTTCACACATCCATAGGAAGGTTTGGAAGTGGCAACATATAGTATTTATTGCTTGCTATAACCCTTTATGAACAGCTTTATAACAATTATTTCTTGATATATGCTCAGGTTGATAAAAGATTCAAACAATATCACCATCAATAGATCGTTGCATAATTGCGTTTCATTTATATTTCTAAATGTAAGTTTAGAATTTTCATTGCCATTTTGGGACCTTGTGATAAGGTTTACCTGAAACGATCATTTGGTTTATCAGGTATCAAACTGTTCTATAAATGCACGAGTTCGTCTATGGAAGCAAATGATTGAAGAAATATACCAAGAAGATTATGCATTGGACTCCAGCTCTTCATTAGAACTCACACCCAAAAAACATTACTTGATCAAGCACAAGATACGAGTAATAGTACAGTACCGTCCTCTCAAGCTAATGAAAAGGAATTGACATGTTCCCTGGTCAGTCATCGTAATGTACTCTAGAAGCCAATCATCAATGATGAGGTATCTCTAATGTTAAGGTTGCAACAGTGTGAGAAACGTAGCTTACCCTAAATGTCTTCTCTTGGTAGCCGTGAACTGATCCTAAAGATGGTAGTGGATGTGGTGATGTGCACGATGGTGGTGGAGGTTCAGGTGATTCTGCAGCTACTAACCTGTAGGTGTATACCTTCCTTACTTGTCCTGGTCTAAAGGCACAACCAATTGCTTGGCGAGTAATAGAAGGGTTTAGAGGCACATCCAGAATTATGATTCATGAAGCCCCAACAAGGGATATTCCTTCACCAAAAGCCCTTATGATTCGTAAAATACCCGGGATTCATGAGAGGTATTGAAACTTTTCATTGCTCTCTCACTCTCATCATTATCATGATCCCCATTGATCATGAAAATCTGTTTGCCAACACTCCAACTCATGGTCTTCATAATGAGACTGACAAAGAAATTGACCAAACACTAATAGCTTTTCTCCTCCATTATCACATATGCGAAGCATATTAAGAGAGAATTTGGTCCTCACTCCTTCCATATCATTCAAGTTATTGACCAGCTTATCAAACTTGCGGAGTTTATCAATCTGATTTCATCATAATCAAATGAAGTCTGCAGTAGAGAAAATAAAAGAACAATTGTACCTGAACATGTTCTCAAGGCATTTGGTTCAAAGGGGTCGGGTTCTGCGGGGTTTAAAAAAGGAACCATTTTGTTTTCCTGTGAGGGCATAAGTGAGAAGTAATTGAAATGACCACCCACTTAAAAAAAATTGGTCATCACGTGTGTGTTACAGTACCTATATGAGGATTCTCACATTAGGATTCTGCTCATAGATATCAAAGCCCGGACAACAACACATGGCATGGACAAGTTGTATATGCCAAAAATCTCCGTTTTCAGCTTAATTAGCATGTAGGTTCGTCCACGTTTCCTAAAGCTTTCTTACAAATAGCATTTGACATAAGTGACGAGTTTAAACTTTTCTAATTTGTTGAACCCACCAATCCGTATAAGTTCTTTCCATTTTATATTGCATTTCAGCATGCTACTCAACTGGAACAATTGCTTGAAGAGAATAAGTCAACTGCTCAAGATCTTCATGATAATTTTTGCAGCGACCTATGGTGATCTCAACAATGCCTACAACACATCAATGCAAATGCACGCTTCAAAAATATCAGCAAGCCAAGGTTTGTAACTTTTATATGTTTCACACCAATCTATGTTTCTCAGATGTGGTAAAAATGATGTGTTAGTTAAACATGTTAACTTCAACAGCCTAATTTCCGAATGGGTTTGAAAAGTATAAAAAAGAATTGATTGCAGACATCCCTTTATTAGTTGTAGTTATAAAAAAGAAGCACATAACCCAAAAAGTAGAAAACATAGGTAATCCCAAATGCTCCTTATTACTTGGTACCTAACTAGCAAAAAAAATGTATTCCAATCATCTCTATATTATGAGTGCAGTGACATCAGAAACATGTGAACGTGTCATGATTTCTTTATGTTACACAACAATACTAAAAAAATGAAGATAAAGAACAAGTTGTGATATCATTTTTATTTACATTTGGTACTTAGGTTCTGAAAATTAAAATACATGAACCTACATGATTGTATATATCTTGGTCCTTATTTTTTTAAGTACAATGATTGGGTGATGGCTGTTGTACGACCCGAAGCCCACGTATGATCTGAAAACATTATTTCATGTAGAACACCTAGAAATGTTGTTACTTTACTTTTGGACTAATAATTTAAATTTTTTGTTTGATGCTTATCAATGGTCCAAAAATTACTGAATGATAAAGCTCTATCAGACGAAGAAAGGTCTATATTACCAATGTTTAGTGACCTTGGGGATCAAAATTATTGCATAAAAGAATAGGGAAAACGAAAATTTTGGATAGTGGGGGAAAAATTCAAGTGAGTCCGTCTTTGCTGAAATACTCAAATACTGACAGCAGAGAGTGTATTGATGCCAAGAGTTAACTTTCTTTCCTATAATTACTGATGAATGTAACCACAACCATTTCTGTCAATTTCTATTTTCTGCTAGGCAACATCAACCAGTGGTTCCGACACTACACTATCATGTTGAGATAGCAGCTCTGAACTTGATACCCCATGAGAACCCTAACATAAGAACACTAACCCGGACCTAAGGAAGTAGCTTCATTTACGGAAGAAAGAAACAACTTGAAGGAAAAGTTTTAAAAGATGAAAGTCTGTCTTACAAACTGGAACAAAGTGAAATCCATGAACAACTAAAAATGCAGTACGAATGTTCAACACCTTACGCCACTGTAAATGAACTCGAAGCCCACATCGAGCACTTGGACAATGAGTACAATGAGTTCAAAACAAAGTCCAAACTGATCTCAGAAAGAAGTATAAAATTAAAGAATGTGGAGAAGTTATTATTTGATACTCAAGAGGAGTGTGAATATGTGAAAACCGAAAAGCCAAAACTGTAGGAATTGCTGAGAATCTAATTGAAGAATGCAACACTCTTCAGAAGTCGAAGGTTTGGTTCTTTTCACTCATCTTGAGTATGAACATTTTCTTCTCCTATCTAGAAAAACAAACCAAATTTCTCGAATGATCAAGATGGTGCTGATTTAGATGTTGACCTGGCATATTTGACCAATCATGACAATGAAGAAGATGAATATGAAGATGAAGATGAATATGATCAGCTTCCTTCGTTTAAGTCTTTAAAAAAGATACCAACTTTCTAAATAGAGCAAAGAGCAAAAGAAAACCTATTTCGATGAGTATGATTACTAGGTTAATCTTTTAAAAAAGAATTAACGGAAAGAAGAAGTGAAACGAATGAAAGAATTTAAGAAACGAGGCAATACTACTTAAACTGAACAAGAGTATCACGGAGAAGATGGCGAAGGGGTTGCTCCTGCACCGGTAGCATTTCCATTGACCGACATGGCATTAACAACATCTTTTGACAGTGATAATCCTTACTACCGATTTAGGTTCCTAGAACCAACTTCACAGTTTTTAGCTCGACCTGTGCTCGATACTCACGGATGGGACCATAATTGTAGTTATGATCGGGCCAAGCTATTTAGATTCAGCGACGGGAGCTCGATTACCCGCTCGGCAAGTTAGTCGACTTTAGGATTATCGACCATTAAATGGAGAGGGCATTTGGCGTTTGGTTTTAACATTTTGGCTCAATTTTCTGTTGGGCGTAGTTCCAAAGTAGCAGATCGAGTGGGTATCAATAACAAAATGAGTGGACAGATAACGGTCAAGCCTAGCAACATGGAACATCTCGCACTTGCTCTTACAACAGTTATTCCTTTGCTTATTTCGGTTTACAAGAAATTGTGACCAAACCGTTCTATTATCGAATAAACATTTATTTCATTTTCATTGTTAATGCACTTAGTAAGTATTTTACGGTATTTCTAATTGATTAAGCGTTCATTAATTTTTTCACTGGATAATCATAAGGCCCGCCCGCCCTTCTTATAGATAGTTTAGTTCTGTTAACTTTTACACACACACATATACATAGATCCGTACATATTGGTGCACTAAATACGTTTTTTTTCTTTTCTTTTCTTTGCAGTTGAAAATGATGACGGAATCACTAATTAAAAGGTTCTACTGGACATTAAATGTTGGGATTTTGCAAGGATTGCCACAAAGAAACACACTGATGAAGAAATAAAAATATGCCCAAATAATGCATCTTTGGTTTATCAACCAGATTACGTATCATATAAATCAAATCGTTATAAGATTACAAACAATAAGAACAAAGTAATCTATAAACTTGGGTTAAGTTATGATATTTATTTATGTTTCTTATTTTTTATGGTATACCTCACAATATATTCGTGCAAATTGAATCTGTAAATTATCTAAAACAGATTATATTGAGTCATGTAACTTATTAACTTACCAAACAAACGATAGAATTACACGAACGTCGCCCGTCCATCAGGTGAATCATGAAAAAATACTTACATAAACACAAAAAATTGACAATCATTAAATGATTTTTTTAATAAATAAATTTACAAAATCAAAAGAATAATTATAAGTCATGCATGTCTCTTTATTAATACATAAGTTATAACAGTAAAAAACATCACTGATATACGTACATGACTAAATTAAAATATAAATTACAAGTCATGCCCGCCCATCGGGCGGGCTTAGAAACTAGTATATATATATATATATATATATATATATATATATATATATATATATATATATATATATATATATATATATATATATATATATATATATATATATTGTTATTCAAGTTGCGACTAATAATCACCATCAGAATGCCTACATGAGATTGATTAGATGATGGAAACCCCTACGTTTTTTTTTCGATTTTTTAATATATTTTTTATTTTAATAATTTATTTATATAAAAAACAACAAAACTGAAAGTATGGACAGAAAACACATGACAGAAACTGATAAAAAAATATTTCTTGTATTGCAAACTAGGCTATTCAACACATGCCATGTTCTCCAATGACCTCCTTGACCGGTCAACTAAGTGTTTGCGGGACGAGACTGAAGCCACTCGAGCAGGCGCCATTTGTTTCATTAAACTTGTGCACTATTTTATTGCAATGAACAGTAAATCTAAAAAATAATCTTGTGTTTAAAAGGAATTTAGTAAAATGAAATTGCTTAAATTTGGGGATTTATTTCATTTTATTTATTTTTAATTTTTAATTTTTTTCCAAAACTTTCATACAATATTTGGGCTGAAAGTGAATGAAAACAATTTATTTTGTTTATTAAAAAAATCTTTAATTACCATTTTAACACATTCATATATGTAACATTCTAATTACTCTTAATTATTTAAACTATTAAATAAAATTACAAGAAAGAAAGATACAAAGATATTGCAATGATTATCGTTGAAAATAAAACTATTATCTTTACAACTTCCAATGTTAGTTACGGCTGTCCATTAGGTCCAAAAAATACAAATAATTGTGGTCCTAGAATTTCTCCAAAGGATAAAATTAAAATAGGAATGATAAGAAGTAACTACAACAACACATTACAGATGCACCTACAAAAGTGGATGCATCTTCCTTCAAAATTTCCCTCCTAATTTGAAATGTGTGGCTAGAATTACTTCTTACCCTTCTTATTTTAATTATTCTTCTTAGTTGATCCCTTATATATATATATATATATATATATATATATATATATATATATATATATATATATATATATATATATATATATATATATATATATATATATATAACTGCTTGTTAGTCGTTAGTGGTTCAGGTAGCAGTGACATCCAATTAGGCATCCCTAATACTTCCTCTTATTTCGCCCGAAGAGGAAAAAGTTTCAGGTGGGACTCAAACTTGAGACCTCCCCAAGCCCCTAAAGAAATTTACATTTTAAATCCTTCAACAAAAATACCGAGATAATTATACAGAGTAACAAGCAAAAATAGCTTAACATATACATTTAGTGGTATCAGTCCCCTACCGCAAACGCTTAGTTGACCCGTCAAAGTGGGCCTCTTGGAGAAAATGGCATGGGTTCAATCCCAACTCCTGACTAATCAGGTCAATGAAAACAGGTGATCCATTGTCTAGGACCGGGTCCGGTTACCATCACAAGATGCATACGATCGGGGTGTTCCCACCGATTTTCGCCTTTTGGTTTGGTGAGTAGTTCATTTTTAGACCAATTTTTAAGTTTTAGATTAAGTCCAAAATGTATAGTTTCGTTCCACTTTCAGTCAATTTTGATAACGACGTTAGTTAAGTTAGTTAACTCTAATCGTAAAGTGGCTACATTAGTCCTTTATACTAACGGACATTTGCAACATTAGTCCTCTTTACCTAATATCGTTTGCAACGTTTGCCACGTTAGTCCTTTATACCAACGGTCGTTTGCAACATACGCCTTTCTACCAATTATCGTTTGCAACGTTAGTCTTTTTATAAACATCTTTATTTATGTTTTTACCTACTCGTATTCCTATCAAACATATTACTTCAAAGTTTTGGATAGCATACAAACAATATTTCTAGAAAACATTGCTCCAAATAATTTTGAATAAATTTGCTCGACCGAAGGCTAAATATTTTTGCGACTTAGAGCCACTTTCTATTTTTTGGTCGACTGAAATAAAGTTTACACTACCCCTTATAATTTTGAATAATTTTGCTCGAGTGAAGGCTACAAATTTGTTCCACTTAAGGCGACCTTCATTTATTTCTCGACTGATGGCAAAACATATGCCCGACTAAAGGCAAAACGTTCGCTCGACTGAAGGCAAAAAGTTCTGCCACTTCAAGTCACTTTTAGCACTTGTTTCGTCGTTGTTGACGAAAAAGGAAAGAAATTTAATCGATAGTGAATTTCAAACATATCTACAATTTTTTCAGTCTCAGCCCATACACTAATATTAGTGAACCACAACATCAAGTTGGCTGCCATATTCATTTAAGTCACATGCTACATTCATTTTGAAATCTGAGTACCTTCTAAACTTCATTTTTTATATCTAATAATTAACACCAAATCCGCTATGAGCTTAACAATACCTAAACGCAGTAATTATGATGATACATGCATTATGTTAGTAATTCGGGTCATGATAATCAAAGGTTGCCGGATAAATTCTTGAATCGTGTAAAAGTTCACTTTCCTGATACAATATTTCGACCCTATTTAGTGTCTTGGGTTACACGAAATTTGTATAGAGATAATACAAGAATGAACACTCAAATTCTAGGCACAAGAAAGAGAGCAAAACATTGGATAATTAGTTGTTATGATTGTTCATCTTATAATGATAGACCAAAATTGTGTTTATGTATAATAAACCAAATTATGGTTTTTGGGAAAAGTTGTCTCTTGGTGAAAAAACCTTTTTAATAAATGGTTAATGCTAGTGGTGACCACTTTATCACCTAAGCAACCCCGCCACGTCAGCGCCACATAAACTTTCTCTCTCCACAACTCCACCTCAACCACAATTAGCGGTGACAACAAAAACAACCCCATAACAATATTTTTTTTCTTTTCTTTTTTAAAAAAAAAATTTGAAAAACACAAACTATATTTTGTAGATTCATTGTAGATTCATTGTAAATGGGCATGGTAATTGTGTATACTAAGATTGCAAGTGTAAATGGGCTTTTAAGGGCGTATTTCTAAAACACAGATAAAGAAGTTAACAAACCTAAAACCCTTCCCAACTTGTACGCCTCTTTCTTCTTCTTTTTCAAAGACAGAGAACAAAAAAAAAACCTAAATTACAAGCAATGGTTTCCTTTATTGTTAGAAATAAAAGTGACGATCATTTATTAAGTCATTGAGTCTTGTAACTATAGTGTAATAGTCTTGTAGTTTAGTTAAGGGTAAACGGGCTTGGTTTAATCTAATATTGTATTAGGTTATGTCTAGTTCATTACAAACGCCCAAGCCCGGCCCATCTTCTTATCTCACCTATAAATACCTCCAAATGCTCTCATTTGGAGGTGTTGCTTCTAGGGTTTTCTATGTGTGTATTTCCTTCTCTAATCTAATACATCTTACTTTCTCTCTCTAGAAGTTACCATCTCTCTCTCTCTCTCTCTACTTACTTTCTCTCTCTAGATCTTGCCAAGATTCATAAGTGAAATAGGTTGTTCTACGGTCCTACAAGTGGTATCAATCGCCTAGGGATAGTTATAGGTTGTTTTAGGTTTGATTTGGTTGAAAAACTTGGTATAAAAGTGAATTTTGCAACATTCAGTTACTGTTCATCAGGTTGTTTTCGAGTTAGGTGCAATATTTCGAGTTAGAAAATCTTTTTCTTTTCGAGTTAGGTGGAAAAAACTTATCGAGTTAGGATTTTGGTGACCACGAGTTAGGTTTTTGGTATATCGAGTTTGGATTTAATTATCGAGTTAGGATTTTCGTGTCTATCGAGTTAGGTTTTTGGTATATCGAGTTTGACATTGCTTATCGAGTTTGGAATTGCTTATCGAGTTTGGAATTGGCGAGTTAGCCTTTTACCTAATCGTTTATCGAGTTAGGTTTATTGTTTATCGAGTTAGGGGAAACTCTTCCCAAATTTTTCAGACTTATCGAGTTAGGAGTCTATACTTATCGAGTTAAAAGTTATCGAGTTAGACTTAAAACTAGACTTACCGAGTTTGGACATCTATAAGACTTACCGAGTTTGAACATTTTATGTCATACCGAGTTTTTTGGCGGAAAAATTTGAGTAAAATTTATTTTTCACACGAGACTTAACGTTCAAATTTTACGCGAGATTCAAATTTTGGTATAAGGTTGAAAATTTTGGCCCGAAATTCAAATTTTTAGGCCAAAATTCAAAAAATTTCGGTAAAATTTGGCGTCAAATTTTTAAAACTCAAATTTTTCTAGTCACCTTAGAATTGCATTTTATAGTGATTTTCAAATTTTGAGATAGAAAATTTTCATATTCATTTTTTGGAGGGAAAATTTGAAATCACGAAAATTCAACCGAAAACATTTTTCATCTTCACCAAACCATCTAATCTATAACAAAAACCTTTGTTATCTTTCAAAAGATCCTCAGAACAACGTTTCACTTTGAATTGAATCAATGGCATCTCACCATGACAGTATCACGAGTACTTTATCCAATGGTTTTGCATCAGTCTTCAATGCATTTCACAGCCAACGACACAACAACAATCAGCAAGGATATGCTTCGAGTATACAAATGGGGAACCAGATGCAATATGCAGGGCAGTATGTTGGAAATCAAATGGATCAGAATGTGAATCAGAATGTGCTTAATCACACTGGGATTGATTGTTTCATGACTTCGATTCAGAAACCTTCATCAGCCAGTCACAGCAGAAACAACGTCAATGCAATGACGAAGGTTGAAAAGATCCAGTACTTGTTGATTCTAGCCAATAAAGAAGAATCGGGAATACCGTTGACTGCTGAGGAACATGAGTTTAGAGCTACAATAAGAATTAATGACAATTCAGCAGATCTCAAGGAAACCTACAACTTTATGGCAAATCAGCAGGCAACAACATCAAGCAGTGATTCTGATCTTCCTCCTACTTATGATTCAGATCCATTCCATGAGGTACCAAATTATGGTAACAATGCTACTTCGTTTGCTCATGAGAAGCCACATTCTGTGCCATCTGAACCTAATTATGATACATATGTGGGGGAACAAGTTAATAGCAATGTTAACTATGAAACTCCAGATATGGATCCTAATGGAGTTCAAGTTGCACAAAATGGTGCTAATGATGAGGAAACCCGTGCTTTCTTTGAATCATTATTGAATAATTGTGGTATTGAAATCGAGAAAGTGAAAAAGGTCAATCACGATGTTAAGTCCGCGAATGAGAGATTGACCACTGAGCTTGAAAGATACAAGGAAAATGCAAAAAGTTTTCAAATTCACAAAGAACGCGAGTCTGAACTTGAAATTGGTTATAAGAAGTTACTTGTTAAAGATAGGGAATGGAAAAACAAGTTCACTAATCTTGAAATAAGTTCAACAAAAACCATTAACTCGTTAAAACAAGAAATTTCTGAGTTAACAAACCAACTTGCAAAACAAAAAACAGCTTATACCAATCTTGAAAAAGAAAGGGATGAGTTGAAAAAGGACTTTTCAAAGAAAGAAGACAAACTTTTGGAAGAAATCGTAGAGTCAGAACACATGATTGCTCATTTAGAAGAATTAGTGGTTAAGTCGGGTCAGTCAAGTCAAACAATGAAAATGATTTCAAATCAAACTAATCCGATTTACCATACGAAACATAAAGTGGCTCTTGGTAACAACACCCCTTGTAATCTCAAGAAAGCTCAGAAAGAACAGAATGTTTTGTATAATGGTAATGTGTTTTACACCAAACATGATCCTCCCGTCGTTCGGGATTCTGTGGAAACGATGGAACTTGTCGAAGAGAGCATTACTAAAATGAAACAAAAGGATTTGAAACCCATTGATTACAACAAGTTAAACAAACTTTCGGGAATTACTTTTGTTCCACAAAAAGAACCATCAGTGTTTTCCATAAAACAACCATTCTCGAAAATCTTTTCTAAAAAGGTAGTTGCTTCCAAATCGATTTCAAACTTGGAACAGATTTCCTCAAACAACACTTTTAACACAAGTGCTGCAAGGGATATCTTGATGATCTTAAAACAAGAGTTGGGAAACTTAAAACGACTTTAGAATCTAAAACGAGACTTAATGAGATTAACTGGAATTCCACGGTTCATTTACAGCTTAAAAAGATTCTCGAAAATGAATTTGCTCCTCAAATTAATAACATCCATGCTCGTGTCATTCATTTTGAACAAGCATTTTTGAAAGAAACAGCTGACTTCGTCACGGATCACAAATCCCTGATAAAGAAAGCTAATGAATCTTTTGAGCAAATCAATGTTTTGGAAAACTTAAATGATTCTCTCTTCGAAGCTGTTATGACCACTGATTTTATGTCTATCATCATACAAACATATTCTGTTCAAGACGATGAAAGACTGAGAGCTGAGACCTCTGAAATTGTTTCAAAATATGAAAATGCTCTTGTAAAACTTGAAAAAGAAAACATGTCATTTTTCAAACAACTTGATCAAAAATCTGAGGAATGCAAGTATGACAAATTGTCGTATGAGCGTGCCTACAAGGACATGAAAGAGCAAAATGATCTTTTGAGAGCTCAGCTTGTAAGTATTAAAGGGAAGGCTGTGGATACTAAGTTTGCAAAACCATCAACTTCGGAGAAATCAAATGTTTCAAACATGGTTCAAAAACAAAAAATGTCAATTTCATGGTTTGCTCCAAAAGTCGATGAGAAAAAGGATTTGTCAAAACCAGTCACTCCACAACCCTTGCCCAAGGAAAAGGAAATGGAAAAGAATGTTGAAAAACAAAAATTGTTTGTTGAAAGAAACAAAAATGTTATTTCACCTGGCTCTTCTAGGAATAGTACACCAAACGAGACAACAAAAACTGTTAATGAGTCTGTTGGTTCTAATGACATGGTCCAAAATCAACATCTAGAAGAAGCTAGGAAAAAGGTACAACGTCGAAAAGACGGAATTTTAGGCTCAACACCTAGTGTGATGAATTCTACAAGATTCCAAAGCACTGCTAGTAGTAGTAAACCATTACCTAGGAACAATCATCAAAAGACTAGGGATTGGCTTACATCTAAGAGTAGTTGCACTAATAAGAATGCTAGGAACGTAGAATGCAACACAAAGAATTCCAAATCAAGTGTCAAGACACAATCCACTAAGACATCGAATCAAAACAAACCCGTTGACAAGCAGCAAGAGGTTAAGAAACCTACTAGGTGGATATCTAAAGAATGTAGTTCTTACAAGACTGAGACTTCCGCTGCATCTGATAAGAAAACTACATCTAGATCTTACCTTAGGTGGATTCCTACGGGGAATATTTTTAAAATAGTTGGTCTTAGATGGATTCCCACAGGAAAGATTTTTGATAGTTGCACCAAGACAAATAATAGTGATAATCTTCAGGATAAGGAAGTAGAAACCATTACAACCGTTGATATTCAACACCCGCTGAGTGATGATTTATGTACTTCTAACACTGTTATTTGTGCAAACTCTTCTTCTGTGGATGCAGGTACTTGTGAAAGTGATGAGAGTTCATACTACACCCATTGTGGTAAAGACGAACTTTACGCCAACATCGCATGTGGACATCCTTTTCTAACTCCACTCTTAACTCCACTTTTACTTGTTCATGCTTAATTTTTTCTTTCTTCAATTTTTCTTTGTATGTATTTTTTGAAAAACAAAATAGAAAATTTGAAAAACCATCAAAATCAAAATACAAAAATATAAAATTTTCAAAAATCCAAAAACATTATATAATCAAAAAATCCAAAAATATTCTTCTCACGACATGTCTCTTGTATAATCGATATTCTGTACGTTTCTAGAAATGTCATTCAACAATGATACGGATATGTACAGATGCTTGAGCAAGAGTTCTTTAAAATGTTTTTTCTAAAACATGTCGTTTCTCTAAAAGTTTCTTCAAAATGGCTTTTGTATACTTCAGTACGAAACCCGGACCAAAAATGATGACTTCTTAGTATTTCAGCTAAGGACTCGTGCTTCTAAGAAAGGAAAGTGCTTAACCAAAACAAGGTTTTAAATATCTTTCGAGCACTTATCCTAAAAACAAAAAATCTCTTACACTCTGAGCACCACCTTTTCAAGTTTTTTTCAAAAAGATTTTCAAAATCCATCAAAATCGGTGCTCATTATCCAAATGACTTGTGTACACCTTACAGTGCACAACTCAAGTTTTCAAAGAAAGGAAAGTGCTACGCAAAAATGATTTTCATCAACAAAGTGCACTTATCCTAAAAACGGACACAGTTGTACGCCTCAGTGCGACATTCCTATTCAAACAAAGAGAAGTCTTTGTTTTCCAAAAAACCTTGATGCAAAATTCAAAAAATCTGAAACTTCTTTCTCTTTCAGAATTTTGCTTCAAGAAGACTCCTTCCCTCTAAACTTTAAAAAGTTTAACATTTCTCAAAAACATATGCGAGTTTTGAGGGGGAGTATTTCATAAAAACAAAAATGTTCCTATTTCATGCAAAAACAAATCTGTCTTTCTCTCCAAAAAGTTTTTTCTTAATCTGTTGATATCAAAAATATCACGATATGCTATTTTTGAGGGGGAGAAGACATGATTAAAATGTGATCAAAGATGTTCAAAGTTTGTGATTGAATCACAAAAGAGCTCGACTCAGAATGAACCAATGAATTGACGAAGCTTAAAATGTCAGTAATCGAAAAGACTTGTCCTGGACGGGTAATAATTTCAAGCTAGTCTAACTAGTGATGCAAGCGTGTCTCGAATAGGACTTGTCTGAGTAGAATGTACCGTATCGAGAGACTTTCTACGAACTTGACCAGGACGGGTAATAATTTCAAGCTAGTCTATCTAGTGATGTAAGCGTGTCTCGAATCGGTCATATTCACTGAAAGTGGATCAATTCAAAAAGTGCAAACTCCTCATGCATGTGCAAATTTCTTAATAATCCATGAGCACATGTGAAGGGGGAGTCCTTCAAATGTAATGCAAAACTCTCGAAGTGTTAACAAAGTATGTTTTATTATCATAAACACTTTGAGAGATTTTTTCAAAAATGGTTTTATGGAAACAATAGGATAGTCATGAAGATATAAGGTGTCTAAGGTTAGGAAAAACCGTCCTATGATCCGCCAGAGCCGGAGGGATCTACCCAAGGACAATTCCAATAGCTTAGAATTAGAAGTCCTTAGGGATGATTGAAAAAAGGAGAAAATGCGAAAGGAGAAAGAAGGGGTTGAAGAATTAAAAAGAAAAGTTATGAAAAAGGGTGAAAAGAAATAGCCCTCCATATGTTCAACCTTAGGGCAGACACCGGGTTCAATTCATATGCTATCGGTTGTTACTAAGGTGACACTGGTATTGAAGAAAAGACGTCATGGACCCAGTGACGCACTGCACTAAACCTTCTAGCCACTCAAGTTCTCTTAAAAGAGCTTGTTTCATTCTCACGGGGAACCGGTGTAATCTATCGACTTATCTCTTAGAGATGGTTGATATAGAAGCAGGAGACCCGTCCCTAGTCTCCGCATAGGGAAACCAAATTATGCACTTATCGAGTTCAGAGCCATGAGATTCATCAAAAGATCTCTTAGGATACACTTCCTATGAATACACTTGTGTTTGCCAAAAAGGACACAAGTTGTAAGTGTCTTTATGAGATCTACGGATCTTGCCTTATCTATCATGATGGTTACTATGTTTCAAACGGTCTACAGTAGTGGAGTGATCCCTAGCGACTCATCCAGTCATTGAGCTACCTAGTAGGTCTCGTAAGCTCCTTCGGGGGTATCTGACATGGGAACGGCCTTAGTAAGGGTTAGAAGGAGTCTTCACACTATGCTGTTGACGATCTCTAATTCCAAACCTGTAAGTACCGGATACTTTATTGCTAACTGTTTTATGCAGGTACTCATGAATGTTCCTTGGAGAAAGACCGTTGCCATCACACTAAGATCCACATGCTCATAACCTGCAAAGCTCTCTTCAAAGATCTAAGCAAAGCTAAGCTCTGAGCGTTTCTATGATTAAAGTCAAAGAAAAGAGAACTTCTCAAAGATTCTAAGTCAATCAAAGTATGAGCATGTTGGAAAAGACGTAAAGACAATAGAGTTAAGATGTTGATCAAAGGCAAGAAAGATCACAAAGCATGATTGGAACTAAGGAACTAGCAAAACTATTACACAACAAAGACTCAAAGTTCAAGACAACAAGCTTCAAAGTTCAAAGATCAAGGTCACAAAAGAGAGATCTCAATGATCACCCCTTAGGGGGAGATTGTTAGCAATAGAAGTGTTGATCATCAATGGAATCAAAGAGAGATCTCAATGATCGCCCCTTAGGGGGAGATTGTTAGAAATAAAAGTGACGATCATTTATTAAGTCATTGAGTCTTGTAACTATAGTGTAATAGTCTTGTAGTTTATTTAAGGGTAAACAGGCTTGGTTTAATCTAATATTGTATTAGGTTATGTCTAGTTCATTACAAAAGCCCAAGCCCGGCCCATCTTCTTATCTCACCTATAAATACCTCCAAATGCTCTCATTTGGAGGTGTTGCTTCTAGGGTTTTCTATGTGTGTATTTCCTTCTTTCTTTCTCTAATCTAATACATCTTACTTTCTCTCTCTAGAAGTTACCATCTCTCTCTCTCTCTCTCTACTTACTTTCTCTCTCTAGATCTTGCCAAGATTCATAAGTGAAATAGGTTGTTCTACGGTCCTACATTTATATTTTTTCTTCATTTTAGAAAGGGTGCAATGGTTGAAAACAATCCCCCAACAGTCAAAAAAATAGGCGTCGATGTTTCAATTATTTCGGTCGGCCAAACAACCAAAACAATCAAAAGATTGCTTGGCGTCAATTATATTATAAGATGTAATAAAAAAAATGAGAGGACCCCTAGGGAATGGAAATGGTGTAATGAGTCATTCCTTGCAATGAATCATTACATTGTAATTGTGTAAACAAACAAGATTTTTTCATTCTACCGTAATAACCTTTTCCATTCCCACTTTGATTACACCATACCAAACGCTACGAAAATGTTTAGACTTACGTTTAGCAAAATATAAAGTTTTCTACATAGGCTCGTGATACAGGCAACGAAATAGACAAGCATATAAATTCAAACATGCTAAACATAACATATTCCATACACAAAACAAAAGCAAACTTTTTATCTCAGTTACATTTATCTAGAATTATATGCCTTTTTCGACCCACTTGGCCACTCAATATGCATCACCATTCTGATTGAGATCGAACTGGAACTTGCACGAATCAATTTTAGAGGAATTTGTTTGTTGTTCATGGCTTGTAGTCTTCAAAACATTAGTTCTATTTGATAATCAAAATAAATCCTAAGAAATGTAAAACTCTAATAATAAACTTGTGATTCTTTCTTTCATAGGAAACAAAATGTCACACATATATGATTTTGATCATCTCAAACCTTTCCATTGACTATAACAGTGACTATAACTTTCAATGCTAGCACTTTCCCCGATAACTCCCCTTCTTCGCAACTACTCGTACTTATTACCCTAAACCCAACAATTGTCTATAAATTCAAATCGTGGCTCGTGATTCACTTTTATACACATATTATGTATCAAAATGTAGGTTGTCTTATTGTGGTTTCCGAACTGCTTATTCATCTTGTGAATCTAGATAGTGATGTTGAGGATGTGGAGGATCCTGAATCTGAGATTCTAAAACCTCTTCTAAGTCCTCCAAAGGTCATCTTAGTTACCTTGTTAAGAAACTTAAATGTTCCACCAAAAATACGGATGTATATGGATTTGTATGAGCACTCAAGGTTAGATTTTATTTGTAACATTCATTATTTCAGCTTGTTTTTTTTTAACGACGATTTATAATAAAAAAACAAAACTCTAGCAAGAAACTAGAGCGTAAAGAGATTACAACGAGATTTTACAAGCGTTATTTGGATCATAGATCCCGTCTAAGCAATTGGGATTAGCATTCCTATTCCTATTTATTGTCCAAGTGTGGGACAATACTTTGATTTCGGCTTGTATTTCATAATTATGATGCTTAATATGACTATAGAATGTGGGTATTAGATGGTGTGCCAACCTTTGCTTCAGTTAATTGTAAACATAGAAAACATGTCTGGTTTTAGAATGTTTTGTTGGCTGTGAGTATATATGCCAACAAAGTTATGAAGTCTTGAAACATAGTTAGATTGTGGTTATGGTGAACACGTTGATATTGATTTTCCAAACATAGTTATTAAGTCTGAATACGTACGATCTATTAAAATGTGTTTCTTGCTAGTATGCAACTGAATACCTTCCGTTCGTAAGTGTAATTTTTTTGGTTTCATGCGTTTTTCAGATATGGATTTTAGAAACCTTCCCAAACAGATCGCAGTTTTGGATCAAAGACCCTGCGAAGATCCCACGTGCTTTAGCATGGTCAAAAATCAAAACCTTTGAGAAAAAGCATCACTGTATTCTATTTTATCAGGTAATTAAACCTCCAAGATTAGCAAATAAAGGATGAATTTGCCGTTAATTCCTAGGATACATGGAAACGCCGCCGGAATGCCGTATCACGTACCTGAAACATTTCGAAAATGGGAAATTCCGGGAAACGCCTGGGAAACGTCCCCTGGAAAAGTAGAAACGCTTTTTCAATTAGGGTATGCCGATCTTTATCTAGGAAACGTTTGGCGAAACGTTTCTGACATAAAAAGTCGTGTTTCAAGGGCCCAAAAAATCACGCAGGTGGACTGTTTTTTCCGGTGAACAATTTACATCGAATGGGATATAAGTGGGACTTTGGGAATAGATAAAAGTGAGAGAAAAAGACACCGTACTATATTATTATTTAATTTTCTTAATATATAATAATACATTGATTTATTTATTTTCTTCCGTATGTTTAGACTGTAGACTTGTAGAATACAACTAAAAGAATGCTTTTATCTATATCTATAGTACTATACTAGAACAGTACCCGCGCAATGCGACGCCGGGTACCTGTGACTGTATTTTGTGTTATTCGGTTATTCGGTTACACATTTGGTTGTATTTTCCAAACAAACTACATAACCATATTGCTTATATTAGAAAGAAGTGTTTTACAAAGTCTAATAAATCAATACATCAATGGACTTTGGCTATTAAATCAAACGTAGTAACAAGGCATTTAACAACTTGTAACATGCCATTGCAAAATTCAAAAGCAAAAGTAATGGAAATTAAATAGCCCGTTTATAGAAATATATGTCTCGCTTTTAACAACCACAAAACATGTAACAACCACGATGAAAATAAATTGTGAAAATCAATTGTACCAGTTAGGAATTAATGACATCTTAATTAGTCTCTGACTGTAAATGCTTACTAAAGTGAATAGATCAAGAAGCATTAAAGAAATAGATTAACTGTATTTAAGTTACTAACGATCAACTATATCTAATTGTTTTTTGCAGCACACCAAGAAGCATTAAAGAAATAGATCAACAAGTCAAAAAAATTATATCAAGAACAAAACATGCAAAAGGCCAATGAAGAACAACAACAAAGACAAGAACAACAACAACAACAACAACAACAATAATAATAATAATAATAATAATAATAATAATAATAATAATAATAATAATAATAATAATAATGCGAAAATGGAAACTGACCTTTTAGGCAGCTCATGTGAGATCGCTGCCCCCAAACTCATGAAGAAACTGGCAGACATATATTTCACACGTGTTGCCAAAATGGCCGAATCGACCTTTTGCTTATCTACTAGACAGATGGCTTTATGGAGATCGCAAAATGAGGACCACACCTCAGACTGGCTTCGGGTGGTCCCAATTTCTGGGTTGGGATAAACCATGAATGCCAGAACTTACCGATGTGTGCTATGCTATCGGCTGGGTATTCCCCTCTTTTCTACTCAAATGCCATGTTCAGCTTGTTCCAAGGTGTTTGCGGGGGACACTTATGATGATCACGCGGTCTCATGTGCTGGTATTTTCGGGATTAAACATCGGCATAATATAGTGCGTGATACCCTTATTAACATATGTTCCCGGTCGGGGATCTCGACTCGTAAAGAGGTTGACATTGGGCTATGTGGGGGAAGGGACCAAACCTTACGCCCAGCTGATGTGTTACTCTACACTTGGGATGATGGACGGGACACCTGTGTTACTCTATTCTCGGCTCCCCACTAATTTCTTGTAAATCCTATGTTTTTCTAATGAAGTGATAGTTTTATTAAAAAAAATAAAATAAAATAAAATAAAATAATAATAATAATAATAATAATAATAATAATAATAATAATAATAATAATAATAATAATAATAATAATAATAATAATAATAATAATAATAATAATAATAAATATTATCAAAATATTGATGGTTTGCAATTTGGCGTGGGGGTATCGGGAGGAGGGGAGGCAATTCTTCATGCTGTGAATCGGTTGATTGAAGACCGTGGGAGCGATGTGGGTCTATCGATGTTGTTGGTGGACTTTAAAAAGGCCTTCAATATGGTGGATCGTGGGGTTATGTTACGGGAAGTTCGCCTTCGTGCTCCGGCTATTTCACGTTGGGTAGAATTTTGTTACTCCAGTCCTGCCAGATTATATTATTGTGAGCATACTTTATGGTCGCACAAAGGGGTGCAACAGGGCGATCTGTTGGGGCCTCTTCTTTTTGCTTTAGTGTTACATCCCTTGGCATGTAAGATTAGAGACTCCTTTACCCTTTCTCTTCAAGCTTGGTATCTGGATGATGGCACTAATATTGTAGATACTTTGGTTGTGGGGAAGGTTTTAGAGTTGATTATGATGGATGGACCCTGTTGTGGTTTACACCTCAACGTTGATAAAACTGAGGTTTTTTTGCCAAAGGAAGACCCCAGGAGCAGGTTTGTTGGTGTTTTCCCCCCTAATATTTCTCGACCTTCGCATGGTGTTAAATTATTAGGTGGGCCCGCCAGTGTGGACTTTGAGTTTAGTAGTAAGCTTGTTATGAAAAGGGTTGCTAAAACTATTGAACTTATGGATGCTGTTGCTAAGCTTAATGATCCTCAATGTGAGTTGTTGTTGCTGCGTGCATGTGCTGGTATCTCCAAGTTGTATTTTTCTATGCGCACATGTTCTCCTCGGGTCTTTTAGGGTGCTCAGGTTTCTTTTGATTCAGCTCTTCGTTCTTCTTTGGAGCATATTGTCACTGCTTCTGGACCTGGGTTTGGCGATTGCCAATGGAGACTTGCCACCCTACCTTTTGCCTTCGGGGGACTTGGGGTGTACGTTGCAGGTGATGTCTTGAACTATGCCTTCCTTGCTTCTAGACTTCAATCTGCCAGCTTACAGACTATGCTTCTCTGTAGTTCTGGTATTGTGACTACTGGTCCCTCATTTGATGATGCTATGCGTACTTTTAATGTAAGTATGGAAATTGACCTTTTGAGTAACCCTAGTGAGATCGCTGCCCCCAAACTTATGAAGAAATTGGCAGATATACATTTCACACGTGTTGCCCGAACGGTTGAATCCACCTTCCATTTATCCCCAAGACAAATGGCTTTATGGAGTTCACTAAAAGAGGATTACACGTTAGATTGGCTTAGGGTGGCACCGATATCCGGATTGGGACAAACTATGAATGCCAGGACTTACCGATGTGTGTTGTGTTATCGGTTGGGTGTTCCTCTTTTCACTGTGCAGATGCCATGTTCAGCTTGTTCTAAGTTTTTTTTCTGGAGATATTTTTGGGGATCATGTTGTTTCGTGCGCAGGTATAATTGGTATTAAACATCGGCATAATGTTGTGCGTGATGTTCTTATTGATATATGTTCTCGGTCTGGAATTTCAGCTCGTAAGGAGGTTGATATTGGGCTTCATGGAGAAAGGTACAAAACCTTACGTCCAGCTGATATGTTACTTTACTCTTGGGATGGTGGGCTTTATGTTTGTGTTGATCTTACAGGATCGTCACCTTTGACGCGTTCGAGTATGGTTGATTTTATGCCCGGTCGGGCAGTTATTGAAGCCGCACAACGTAAACGTGTCAAGTACGAGGCTAAATGTGCTGAGATCGGATATGGGTTCCTCCCCTTTTCATTCTCTTCTTTTGGAGAACTTGAAAAAGATGCAGTGACCTTATTAAAGCGTATTCGACGATTCTCTATGACTCAAGACATTGGAGCACGTGTTGCTCCACATATTTTTAGTACTATTAGCTTTGCTATAGCTAGAGGTGTGGGGGCCCAGTTAGTCTCTCGGCTCCCCACTAATTTCTTAAAAACCTTTTTCGTTTTCAATAAAGTGATGTTATAATAAAAAAATAATAATAATAAAAAATCCCGTTTGTTTTTAATAAAGTGTTAGTTATAAAAATAAAAAAAAATAATAAAAATAAAATAATAATAATAATAATAATAATAATAATAATAATAATAATAATAATAATAATAATAATAATAATAATAATAATAATAATAATAATAAACAAATTAAAATAATAAACAAATAATATTTGTATCGGGTCAGGTTAATTAACATATATACAAACATAAATGTGCGTATTTTAATGTTTTACCGAGTACATTGTTTCATACTTGTTGATAATACATAGAAAGTTTGTATTTTGTGTCAATTAGAAAATATTTAACTTTTGTTGGGTATATTTGCAATTATTTTAGATGGTATATGTCTGTTAGTTACCATATCTGCGATTCTTCATTAACGTACAATTAAAAACCCTTGTTACTAAATTAAGTTGATAAACATACAAACCCCATGGAACAATCAGCACATCATACCCATCAACAAAACCTCATGGACCAATCAGCACAACATGCCCGTCAACAAAACCCCATGGAACAATCAGCACACCATCTTCATCAGCTAAACCCCATTCAAGAACTCCCATCGGATAATCAACAAAACATACCCATTCAAGAACTACCGCACGGTCCGCAACAACAAAACCCAACTCAAATACATGCAGCTGCTTTTATACAAGAAGCCACTCTACATAAAGCTCCACAGGTAAATTTTTCTATATCAGAAATAGAAATAAGAAAAAACAACCTAATAGCCAACCTCTCACCAGATAAAAATAAATATGGATATAAACAAATAGTTAATTTCATAAGAAAACGTTGTATTAGGGATGCCTTTGTCCGTCAACCATCTGCCATGTATGCTTCATATTTGAAAAAGTTCTGGTATACGACAATATACAATGAACAAACCGAAGTTATTTCAATGAGTACAATAAATGATTCCCTTGATTTTAGTTTTGGAGTTTCTGACTTTAGAAGTGCCTGTGGATTCAATTATCTTGGTGAAGGAATGGAATATGATAGTGAACCCCCTCATGAATCAATTGAACAAACAATTAGAAATCTTCGTTATAAAAGCTCAAAGAAAGTGAATGAACCATTAGAGAAAACTCTTTATAGAAATAATTTTTCACCAAAGTGGAAGTTGTTTATGACTTATATAAACTGTAGTTTGGGAGGAAATGCTGGTTCAAAGGATCAATTGAATGGTATGCATCAGTTAATTGCACATGGTCTCATCAATGGTCTTTCCGTTGGGAACGTAGTTTTACTATTTATCAAGTCTCGGTCATTTACTTGTAATAGGTTGCTAAGGCTTGTATGTTTATTTTAACTTAAGGCTTATGTAGCAAGCCCATGGGCCTTAAGCCCATTTCGTTTTCTAGAAAGGAAGGAAGGGAGTGTTGCTCTACTCCTTCCCTATATATACTAGTCATATGTAACTAGAAAACTTGTTGGTTATTTTGATATCTAAGGGAAACTCTTGTTCTTTCATTCTTCATATTCTTATAATCAACCAATCCTTATTCTCATCTTATTTCTTATACTTGTGTTTACAAAATGGTGACCTACCAAGTGGTATCATTCGCCTAATAGAGATTGAAGTGTTTGTTTCAAGGTTAACGTGGGGTTAAGGGTGTTTTTTCTTAATATTTTTGCTTTTTCTTTGTTTCTTTCACTCAAATCTTGAAGCTTGGACAAGTTTCAAGGTTGATATAGTGTTTAGAAGCTTAGATTTTGCATAAAGTTTTGATCTTTTAAAGATTTTAGTACTTTTACTCCTAGTTTATTGAGTTTTGTAGCTTCTTTGATATTAGAAAACTAGTTTTTGGTAGCTAAATCTTTCATATTTAGTGTTTTCTAAGTGTTGGGGAAGTTATTTGATCAATAGAAACTTATTTCTAAGCATTTTCTTCAAAAAGTATTGATTTTTACATGTTTCTGGGCATCCTACGCGTAAGATTTTGCAATAGTACAACTTTATAGCTGTCAACAGTACTTTGTGGTCAGTCTACGCGTGAGTTTTGCCAAAAACCCCATTCTTACGCATAAAATCACTTTCTACGCATAAGTTTTGGCTGAAAACCCATTTTCTACGCATAACATTGGATTCTACACGTGAGTTTATGCATAAAACCCCTTTTCTACGCCAAACATTGGATTCTACGCAGAACTTTTAGCAGAAAAACCATTTCCTACGCGTAAGTTGAAAATCCTACGCATAAGTCAGTGTTTCTACGCATAACTTGGAATCCTACGCCTAAGTTGAAATCTTACGCGTAAGATTGCTGAAGTCTACTCAAAAGATTTGTCAACGGTCCTCTCTTCGTGCAACGGTGACTCAATACTTCCCTAGCTTGGACAAGTTAGTGGAATACTTCGACAAAGGATATCTTTCAAGCTTGGACAAGTTTGAAAGATTTGTTTGGTTCTTTAACCTTACGCAAAACTTAATTCTGACGCATAAGTTTAATCTTACGCGTAAAAGAGTATCTTACGCATAAACTTTGAGTTTACGCATAACATCCTCTCTTACGAAAAAAATTTAAGTCTACGCATAAGATTAATTGTTACGCGTAAGATTTTACATTTCTATCTTCTACAAGATCCATCTATTACACAAGTCTCTTTCTTATATCTTCTTTTATTTAAAAATAAAAAATAAAAATTGTATTTCACAGTGATTTTCAAATTTTGGAAAATTTGAGTAAAATTTAATTTTTATAGGAGATTAAACGTTCAATTTTTACGCGAAATTCAAATTTTGGTTTAACGGTGAAAATTTTGGCCCAAAATTCAAATTTTTTCGGTAAAATTTGCCGCAAAATTTTTGAAACTCAAATTTTTCTTTCAACCTTAAAATTGCATTTCATAGTGATTTTCAAATTTTGAGAGAGAAAATTTTTTCAAATTTATTTTGGAGGGAAAACCAGAAATCACTATTTCGACTTTGAGTGTGACATTTTTTTTGATTATTTCGATTACGTCGCAACAATCAAGGGGGAGAGAAATGTCATCTACAATGTGTCTATCATCTTCTTCCAACTACCTTCCTCACCAATATTCTCATCAACAACAGTCATCAGCAACTGTACCTTCTTCCAACTACCTTCCTCACCAATATTCTCATCAGCAACAGTATCATCAACAACAAAGTCACAGCTCCCTGATTCGTCAAGTTCTGCTCTTTGGCGATGAATCAAGGCATCCAATGTTGCTACCAGGAACGTATACTTATTGGAAACGAAGATTTCTACTATGCTCACGGATCGTCCTGCTGCAGATCTCATGCTTAATTCCATTCAAGATGGTCCGTACAAAATGATATTTCTTGCTGACTCAACAAGGATTATCAGACTACAAACCAATGAAGATTTGAATGCTAGTAAACTCGCTCAGTACGATGCTGACCAACAGGCTGTATGGTTCATAACATTGACACTTCCCAACTCTATTTACATGAATATGGACTTTCAAGTCAGTGCTTATGAAATGTGGAAATATCTTGAAGCTATGCATCGTACAGAAGAACTTCATCACATCAGAATGAAGCAAATTCTTGAATCTCGTTTAAGCATGAATCCACTGAAGACCATTCTCCCTGCTCCACCATCTCCAGATGTTGACCATGGATCATTAATCTACACTCCTAATGGTCTCTTCTTCAATCCTCCGAATGCACCTGAGTCTTTCTTCATTCGTCAGTACCATCCTGCTACACTACATAATAATGTGCAATCTCTTCTGCAAAATCTTGTGAAGCTGAGTCAAGTATCTACAGAGAAATGCAAAGGCGTAATGACGTCTAGTTCTGAATGGTTAAACACAATGGAAGATACTAATGATGAAGAAGATCTTATAGAACCAAGCATGGCATTTTTGGCATATACGGAAAATATTGCAGATGTGGAATATCAAGATTATGATTTAACTCCACTCTTTGACGATAATGTTGAATACAATGCCACACTTAGTCAAATGGAAGTTGAAGGGGGCAATATCAATGCTGTTTTGCAAAAGTGTCATGGGAGATATTCCATCTAATGATGAATATGCAGATTTGGAAGCCAATACAGCATACTTGGAAGCTGATACAGCAGATGCGGTATTAATGGCAAACATGCAGGAACTTCGCATGGATGATACAGACCCAGTGTACGACACAAATGATACTGATGATTCTGATGATCCATTTGAGAAATGCATGACATCTTTTAGATTACTTCAGTCACACCTTAAAGTCCTTTCTTACAATAACTTTGCTGAAAATTATTCCGAGCGTGTACTCAATTTTTTATTTCAAGACGTCTTTGGAGAAGAAGTTTGTATTTTCACTAATACGATGTTTAACAACGTGAACCAACTTGAAAAACAACTTACAACAGAAGAATTTCACGAGAATGAATCCAAGGCCGCCTTCAGAGTGCTCAAGGAACGGTTTCAACATTTCATCAATTATGACTGTGAAGAAGTAAGCAAGTATTTTTTAGAATACACTCGAATTGAGGCTCAAACCTTCAAAGATCTTTTGCTCCAACACCTGGATGCTATAGAGAGGTCAATTGCTGAATGTGTACTTAACAGAGAAGAGTATGACAAAAGGGTTAATAAAAGGAAGTTGCAGATTCAAGAAGATCATGTTCATAAAGTTAGTGTATTGGAAGCTAATTTGGTTGTCATGGAAAGCAATGGGACAGAATCAGAAGAGCAAGACGATAGCAGCAGATTGGGGAATGATATAGATACAGACTGTGCAGAGATCAGACCCTCCTATGATTCAGAGCCTAACTTTGACAAAGAACTGATGGATGAGGAAGATGTCATACCCATCTATGACACATAACCTAACTTTGACAAAGAGAAAATGGTTGAGGTACAAACTACTGTTGATCATATTATGCCTGCAAATGAGAAACAACAATCTGAGCAACCTAACTTCAGTAATGAAGGAGAGGTTGACCAGAATGCTGTTCAATGTCTTGACAAACTTTCTGAGTCTGAGTCCTTACCTAATAATCTAATGACTGAAACATCAAACCGAACTCTTGAGTCTGAAAACATTATTCTCAAAAAGACCATTGCCCAGTTTCATAAAGATTTTTCAAAACTTGAGGCACATTGCATCTCACTTGAACTCAAATTGCAAAATGAATCTATAAATTCGGGCAACAATGGTCAATTTCTTAATGAACAAAGTAAACGTGTGGATACATTAGTTAAAGAAAATGAGCTTTTAAAAGGTCAAATTCAAGCAAAGGTGTTTGCACATGCTGCATTGCAAAACAAATTAAGAAGACTGACTGGCCAGAGTGTGGATACTAAGTTTGCAAAAGCATCAATCTTGGGGAAACCGCCCTCTCAAACAATCGGAAAACAATCAGTGGTTAGACAACCAACTGCATTTAAATCTGAACGACCTAAATTTTCAAAATCTCGGTTTGCCTCCCAAGTTGTTGAGAAAAACAATTTGACAAAACCAGTCACTCCACATTCTTGGCCTAAGGAAAATGCATCTGTGTCTGCTAAATCTCAACACGTGATTATGCCTGGCTCATCTAGGATTAGTTCGATAATAGTGTCTAAAACGAGCATTAAAAGCAAAGAGTCTTATGACACATATGACGTGTACAAGAACTATGATCTAGAAAAGGCTAGAAAAAAGGCGCTACTTCAAAAGGATGGAATTCTAGGTTCAAAACCTCGTGTGATGCCTTCCACTGTAGTACCGAACACTGCTTGTAGTAGCAAACCAAAACCTAAGAGTAAACAACAAACTAATAGGAATTGGCTAGCATCTAAGAGTAGTTGCTTAAATAATCATGTTGTCTGTGCTTTAAAATATCTTCAAAAAGGAAATTCACGTGCAAAGGCACAATCAACTAAGACAAACAAACCCGTTGAACTAAAAGTCATAATTTAGAAACCTAAGAAATGGATCAATATAGGACGTAGGTTTTCTCAAACAAGTGATGCTCCCACATTTCATTATGTTGCATCTAAAAGGAAAACATCTCCTAGATCTAACAATAGGTGGGTACCCACGGGTAGAATTCTCAAAACGATTGGTATTAGGTGGATTCCTACAGGAAAGAGTTTAGACATTTGCACCAAAACTAATGTAAAATCCACAACTTCTATCTCTGAGACAAGAATGAAAACCATCGGAATTGTGTGTTCAAGTGTCAAGAAGATAGTTGACACTACATCTTTATGCTTCTAACACCTGGAACCCAGTTACACTTGGGGCTCCATGTTCTCTGTTTTGACTCTTCTTTCTTTCTCTACAGATTCAACAGGAATGGCTTCGGAACAAATCAGTTTCGGACCCGAGCTTCGGCAATGGCTTCTGAGCAAAACAGCTTAGGACCCGAATTCAACCGTCTTAACTTTCCGGACTCTTCGGCTCAACCATTGTCTCTCTCTCCCGTAAAGAAGTGGAAACCTTGTTTGTTCCTTTGTTTGATGATTCGATTGAAAACTGTCCCTCTGCGGTCTCACCAATTTCCGCTGCACATCTTGATCACCATCAAGTACCTGATTCACCTCAACAAACAGCAACAACTGTTGGAAGAGACGGTCCTCCAATTGCATCTCCAACAACCACAGTACAAACCGGGTCCAACTCACCACAATCAGCTGGAGACTCCATAGCTTAATCTACAAAAAGAATCTTATTTCTCTGTGTACAAACTTCGAATCTTCAAAACTATGTTCCTGCATTAAAACAAATTTTGCTTTACACTGTTAAAATGGAACATGTTTTGAGGGGAAGAAAATTTTTCACAAAATCATGAAGTTTGCACACCTCATTATTATTCATCAAGGATAAAATGCTTCTTCATCATTCGGATTAAAACTCATTTTTTTCAAAAAGTTCTAGGATCTCTCGAATTAAAAAGTGCAAAAATGTTTCACAAAATATATGCTAATTCGAGGGGGAGAAAAGGAATTTTTTATGCAATGATCCCAAATTAATCTAGTTTGGACTTCAAATGGAAATGGAATTAACCTTTAATGAGTAAAGATTCACAAATGTCTTAAACTTAGGTAAAAGGATCTTGCATGGAAAATAAAACGAGCTCTAATAAAAGTTTCTTTAAATATTCTCAAAAGTATCACACATAATCGATAACCTCAACGATTCAGACTAATGATTTTTTTCTCCTCGATTATCTCCATAATTGTGAGTTTCTAATTTCCTCATTGTTGTTGTCTAATCGTTCCCTAAAGGTTTCAAGTGTTTTCAACGGTCAAAAAGGCATAATCAGAAACTAGGGTTTATGTAATTATCGATTAGGGCTTTCATTTTTTATGTGTTTTGTCTAAATTAACTAAGTTTATATAGCTTTCTAGAACACTACAGAATGCTCGATTGGTATGTTCGCTCTATTAGAAACTACATAGGTTTAGAATCATGTGATTTAGGGTTTAAAGATGTCGATGTCTTTGCTGCTATTACTAGGACGTTTGTTTGTTTAATATTCAGGCATTATGATGCTAACAAGTGTGCGTAAACTCAAATCATAACCCCAAACCATTATCATATGGAAAATATTGAGCGAAAGAATGAATTAATATGTGATCTTATGTGTTAATTTGAGACTTCTGAGCATTTAGGAATATTTTGAATGACTTTTTGATTCATCTGTATACTTGTTTGTGCCTGATGCATTTTCTCTGTGTGCAAGTACGTGTCATCCCATTGAAAGTGAAAATTTCAACATTCGACTAAATGTTTCTTATGAAACATATTTTTGAGGATAAAGGGCAAAATGGGTTTAAAGGATAAACTGGTAAATGGATTCAAAATGGTGAGAAATAAATTTTTCCAAACTCAACACTCTTGTTTTACACCAGTAAAGCAAGTGTGAAGACCAAAGCAAAGTTGTTCAAAACCTTTCAAATTCTCAAAATCTGGAATTCTTTGGCTACATTAAATGAATGACTTTGATTTTGAGCATCTATAATACCGGAAGATTTCCATTAATCACAATAACAAATCTTCAAAAAGAACCCATGAGGTTTAAATTTAGATGTAAATCTTCTTCTTCAGATTTTAAAACTCAAAAGAGAGACTCCGGGTCTCAAACAACTTTCAACAGTAAAAGAGTTTTATAATTCAAGCATTATTTGTTGTATAATACTTGATTGTGTTTTCTAAAACCTTGAGCAGAATCATCTCACGAATTTTTTAAAAAGTATTTTTTTAAATACGATTCAATATTCTGCTCAAGAAGACTATCTCTTGAATAAATTTCATTATTTGAGGGGGAGTATTTTGTTAAAAGAAAACTAATTTTGTATTAAAACAATGGCTTGTGCACATATTTCAATGTACAACCCAAACTTGTAAAGAAAGGACCCTGAGGTACGCATCAGTGCCTCAATCCTAATATAAGGAGCGAAGGCTTCTTATTTTTGAGTAGAATTAATCAAACATTTTCTGATTTTCATAATTCTGCTCAAAGGACAAGTATTTCACCTCAATAAGTGTTCACTTGTTGAGGGGGAGCACTTGAAAACTCATCGTTCTCAAAATCAAAAGTTCTTGTTGATTTCTCCCCATAAGACTCAAAAAGCATATTTTAATCAAATGTTTCTCAAAAACAACATCTTATATGCTATTTTTGAGGCGGAGAAAAGAAAAGTGATTAAAATATGAAAGTTAAAGTTGAATCTCAAGCAAGCTAGACTCATAATTGACCCAAGAATTGACGAAACAAAAATGTTATCAATCGAAAAGACTTATCCTCGACGGGTAATGACATCAAGTTAGTTATTAGAGCTATTTGTCACCTAAAAGCTGACAATGGAACTCTTTAACTAGCCACGTAAGAGTGTCTCGAAAAGGATTTGTCGAAGTAGAAATGTACCATTTCGAGAAACTTTATGTGGACTTGACTAGGCCGGGTAATAACTTCAAGCTAGTTTAACTAGTTATGTAAGCGTGTCTCGAATCGGTCTTGTTCATTATAAGTGGATCAATTCAAAAGTGCTTGCTCCTCCCGCATGTGCAAATTTATTAATTACACATGAGCACATGTGAAGGGGGAGCCCTTCAAAAGAAAACACAAAACTCTCAAAGTGTTAAACAACTTGTTTGATAAACACAAACACTTTGAGAGATTTTCAATGGTTTCAATGGCAATTATAGGATAGTCATGGAGTTATAAGGTGACTAAAGTTAGGAAAAACTGTCCTATGATCCGCCTAAGCCGGAGGGATCTACCCAAGGACATCACCAATAGTTAGAAGTAGAAGTCCTTAGGTATGATATGAAAAAAGGAGTAAAGAATGAAAGGAGAAAGAAGGGGTTGAAGAATTAAAAAGAAAAGTAAAGAAAAGGGTGAAAAGAAATAGCCCTCCAAATGTTCAACCTTAGGGCAGGCACCGGGTACAATTCGTATGCTACTGGTTGTTGCTAAGGCGACACCGGTATTGAAGACTAAGACGTCATGGACCCAGTGACGCACTGCACTTAACCTTTTTAACCACTCAAGTTCTCTTAAAAGAACTTGTTTCATTCTCACGGGGAACCGGTGTAATCTATCGACTTATCTCTTAGAGATAGTTGATATTGAAGCAGGAGACCCCTCCCTAGTCTCCGCATAGGAAACCTAAGTGTGCACTTATCGAGTCTAGAGCCATGAGATACATCAAGGATCTCTTAGGAACACTTAGTATTTCTACAACTGGTGTTCTACATCAATGGACATCAGCTGTAAATTATCGAGTCCTTCGCAGATCTTAGCAATCTGCCGAGAACATTTATGAGAGAATTAATCAAGTAGTTCTCAATGATTGAACGGAAACTCCTGCCATGGTCAACATCTAACAGCCCTGACAACAGGTCACTTCGGTAACCTCTCACGGGTTACGCTTAGTGTTCGCGGTGGTTCGAAAACGGTCTAGAGTCGTGGAGTGATCCCCAGCGACTCACCCAGTCATTGAGCTACCTAGTAGGTCTCTTAAGCTCCTTCGGGAGTATCTGATATGGGAACGACCTTGATAAGGATTAGAAGGAGTCTTCACACTATGTTGTTGATGATCTCTGATTCCTTATCTATAAGTACCGGTTGATTATTGCTAACTGTTTATCTGCAGGTACATATCACCTCCATGGCGACAGATTCAGCATGCTCATACATACATCTTGAAGTCAAAGAAAGCTCCCTCAAAGATCTAAGCAACACAAAGTTCAAAGAAAGATTCTACACCATAAGAAGAATCTACAAAGTTTAAAGACTAAAGATCTAAGGGATAGAAAGGGAACTACGTGCATGTAAATGTCTAAGTTCAAAGATGTATGAGCATGTTGGAATGGTAGACTACCACCACAGAGGCAGAAGTGACGAACGGCAGACTACTTCATAACATGATCACTACACTATCACCAATGAACAAAGACTCAGAGCAAAGTACATTCATCTAACAACATTTTCTTTGAAGACGTCTAAAGTTATACAAGTTAAAAGTCAAAGACAAAGATGAAGACGTCAAACAACCGTGATGATCGACCCTTAGCGGGAGATTGTTGGGAACATAGTTTTATATTTATTCAAGTCTCGGTCATTACATTTTCTAATAAGATGATCACAACTACATCAACTAAGAACAAAGAACTATGAATGATTTAGAAGACGTCTAAAGCATTGAAAGTCATAGATTAAGACGAAGACGTCAAGCAACCTTGATGACCGACCCTTAGGGGGAGATTGTTGGGAACGTAGTTTTACTATTTATCAAGTCTCGGTAATTTACTTGTAATAGGTTGCTAAGGCTTGTATGTTTATTTTAACTTAAGGCTTATGCAGCAAGCCCATGGGCCTTAAGCCCATTTCGTTTTCTAGAAAGGAAGGAAGGGAGTGTTGCCCTACTCCTTCCCTATATACACTAGTCATATGTAACTAGAAAACTTGTTGGTTATTTTGATATCTAAGGGAAACTCTTGTTCTTTCATTCTTCATATTCTTATAATCAACCAATCCTTATTCTCATCTTATTTCTTATACTTGTGTTTACAAAATGGTGACCTAACACTTTCACTAAACTATGGAGGTATAATTTTCAAGGACCTTGTTGTAAAGGTTAAGTCTGCTGTCCGTAAACCCTCACCACCATACATAAGATTTATTTCATTGGTTTTGGAGAACGGAGTTGGCAATAGATATGTTGGTAATGAGATTGGTATCAAGTTTCCAATAATGTTGAATTCAGTATTTTTAGCTGCAACAGAAGCAGCGGAAGCTCCACTCACAGCGGCAATGATAAAGGTATGCGATTCTACTATTGTCTCTAACAACTTACCTGAAGAAGTGGCTGGTGTTATTAGCAGTGAATCTGAGGGCACAACATCTGAAGAGCATCGTCATGGATATAAATGTTCTAGGAAGGTAAAGACGAGGTCAATGAACAATTTGGTTGAACAAACTTCTGCAGACAACAGGAGTGTTGAACAAACTGAAGATAGCACGAATGTACTGAATGAAGAGGGTACGTCATAATTAGCATGTAACACAGTTTGTTTTTTTTTTTATTTGTTTATCGATGTTAATTTCACTTGTGTTTTTATAGCGTAATATTTATTATCATATGTATTTTCTGTAAACATATATGCTGTTATTGATAATATATATCAGCGTTTATTGATGTTCTTTTAGGATTTTATTGGATATACGTACAATATATGTGTTACTTTTTTTCGTTTATGTTTGTGCCACTATGATTGTCTACTAAATATATATAGGAAAGTCTTATCAGAGTTATCGTAGTACTTGCAAATGGTGCGTATTCTATTTGTACAATGTTTCTGATGCTGATTATTATATATGTTTTGTGTCATTTTTTAGGAGGTTGTGATCCTAGTGTACTATCTGATGGTGCAATTGAGAACAGTAAGATTATCAATGAAGAGGGTACTGCAGAATTAGCAATTCCGACAGGTTATTGTAATTGTTTATTAATGTTAATTGCAAATGTCTTTTTTAAGTGTTATATTTGTTGACTATCTGTACATAATATGTTGTCCATGTTATGTTTTTCGGTTGTCCCAATTGGATTGTCCCCTTTATCAGATTTACTATATTTACTATACTTCAAGTTAACATTACTCAGTTTTTATAATGCTTTTATTGATTGGTGTAATGTTAAATTTGTCATTCGCGAAAAAGTAATAAAGTTAGAATAGTAGTAATTGTAATTTTTGTAAACTTTGTTTTTTTGTGCTGGACATTATTTCAGGATTGAGGATAATGTTAAATAAAATGTAGGCAAATTGCATAAAAAGGTACCCATCTTAGGTCCAATTTCTCTCTCTCTTATTTTATTTATTTATTTTTTCTTCAATTTAAGGTACCAAACTTTTTATTTTGGCCGATTTAGGTTTTTTTCTAACTTCCGTTAACAATTTCGTTAGTAAATTACATGTTTGGTCCTTGAGTTTGCATAGGAGATTCACGTTTGGTCCATTTTCGTCCGTTTTCATTTGTTTATATACGTTTTCTTCCGTTTTTATACTATTTTGTCCTTTTTACAAGTTTTCGTCCATTTTTGCACGCTTCCATCAATTTTTACACGTTTTCGTCTGTTTTTGCACATTTCTGTATGTTTTTACACGTTTTCGTCTGCTTTTACACGTTTTTGTCCGATTTTACACGTGTAAAAACGAACATAAACATGCAAAAACAGACGAAAACGTGTAAAAACGAATAGAAACGTGTAAAAGTGGACGAAAACATGCAGAAACGAACGGAAACATGTAAAAATGGACGAAAACGTGTAAAAACAGACAGAAATGTGTAAAAACGGGTGGAAATGTGTAAAAACGGACGAAAACGTGCAAAAACGGAAGGAAACCATGAAAAGCAGACGAAAACGTGCGAAAACGAATGAAAACGTGCAAAAGCAGATGGAAACGTTTAAAAACGAACTGAAACTTGTAAAAGCGGACGAAAACGTGCAAAAACGGATGAAAATGTGAAAAACATGACGAAAACGTGTAAAAACAGACAAAAACGTGTGAAAATGGACGAAAATGTATAAAAACGGATGAAACGTATGAAAACAAACGAAAATGGACCAAACATGAAATGTTTATACAACCTCAAGGACCAAACATGTAATTTACTAACGAAATTGTTAACGGAAGTTAGAAAAAAACCTAAATCGGCCAAAGAAAAAAGTCGGGGACCTTAAATTGAGAAAAAAAAAATAGTAGTACCTTTAATTGAAATTGGACCTAAGATGGGTACCTTTTTATGCAATTTGTCCTAAATTGCATTGTTTATTGGCCAACTGTTTAGGATTGTGGTGGTTTTAATATGATACTTATATTATATACAAATATACAATGTTTCTGATGCTGATTTGTGTATATTTGTATCAGTTGTTTATGTATATGGAGGGGATTTGCTCACTCCACTAATTGATGGAGAAACTATAAAGTATTGTGTATTGACATATATATCCTTAGATCATTTGCACTCATTTTCATCCCTCCAAGGGTATAAACGTCAAGATACAATATTTTTGAGTGTCCCAATAAATTAATTGAGTGTGCAAATCACATCCCTTAAGTATATATTGTAAATAGTTTGATGTTTTAATCTGTTGCTTATTGCTTATAAAATGTTGTGTTGCTGAGTGTTGTATAAATTATTAGGAACTATTGATCCTAAGTTACCATCTGATGGTCCAATCGAATCACAATCAACGGTGGAGATGGATAATGATGCTTAGTTGTATCCTGAGGATCAGCAAAATATTAATTTGTTTTCCATGATGGTGCGCAAACAGAATGATTATGATAGATCATTCGAATATGTTGTGGAGCAAATTGATGATGTTATGAATGTAGAGGATGATGAGGAGGAGGAAGAGGTAAATGAACATGATTCTCCACCTGTCGAAGAAGGCCACCCTCCGTCAGAAAATCAATCTGAAGTCAGTGTGCTAGCAAAACAAGTTCGTCATCTAACGAGTCAAGTCTCCTCTCTGGTGGTTGAGCAGAAGGCTCTTAAAGATCAGATGAACAAGTTTCATGAATCAGTAGTTCTATCAAAAGAATCTTTGATTTCTGAATTAGTCAATTCTATTAAGCCATGTTAATCTTCATTGGAAAATAAGCTAGCTACTCATCAGGAGCAAGTGATGGGTGAAGTAAATCGGTTGATGAAATGTGACTCAGGAAAAATATCAACTGCAGACGTCACTAGAGAAGTACTTGCACAAATTCCATCAAAAGAAGAATTTATTTCTGAATTAGTGAAGTCTATTAATCCATGTTTCTCTTCAGTGGGACAACAGCTAGATTCTCATCAAAAGGAAGTAATGTGTGAAGTAAATCGGTTAATGCAATGTTCATCAGAAAAATTTCAACAGGTGACATCAGTCGAGAAGTACTTGCAGTGATTAAACCAGAACTCACAAGTTTTCTGTCGGCTGTCGATGAAACTTTTAGTAACAAAGAGTTTAATATTTACGTACCCGAAGTGTTCAACCGTCAATAATTCTATCGATCATCTCTCACGGAATGTTTCAAGCATTGTCAATACAGTTAGTGTCATGACTCCGAGACCTGTTCAGTTATCTCCTGAGTTAACTGCAATACCAGGTTGTGTTGAAGAACTGATTAAAAAAATTGCTGAAATTGTGAAGTTTAAAGGTGAGATAAGTAATTTGTCTTCTCAGACGCATGAGAATGTGTCGACTTTCAACAAACTTCTTTTGTATTTCTCCAGTATTGAGTCCGCTGTTAACATTCTCAATAATCAGATACAAGATATAATTCCTTCAAGGAAGGAGATGAGTGATGATCATAAATTCTTGGGTATTATTGTAGACGAGCAAAGGGCTCTAATAGGTCAGGTAACGAAAATAGCCAACAATATGTTGCTGCTTAAGAATTGGTGTGAACGTATTACGGTTGTAGGTTCTGGAGATGTTGATAAAGAAAATGTTGATGTTGCAGAGCCCTCTGTTAAACAACCACAATTTGATAGAGAATCCACTGAAATGCCATCAGATCCAAAAGCATCAGCGATACAAGAAGCCGATATCCAACAACAAATAGCATCATCATCTGAACAAGTATCTCAGCAACCCGCCAAATTAGAACGTACTGATCATGTTGAACATTCTGTTGTAGATGGAGCGGAGCAACACACAGAATTTCATTCTAAAGTTGTTCATAGAGAAGGAAAAGATGTTGCTAGAGATGAAACAATTTACATGGCAGATGAAAACTCCTCAAAAAACAAACCAGTTGAACCTTTTGAATTCTTTGTAGGAGAGGAACGTGTTGTCATGACACCAGCAGAGATTGTTGAGCAGAAAGTTGTTGCAGATAGGATAAAAAGAAAACATGACGAAGAAAAGGCTTCTGAGATTGAGAAGATTAGGATTCTTAAAAATGATGTTAAAGCCTCAATGCAAGGTCATCTTTCTGAGCTTGCAGTAGAAGTGGATAGAATGCTGCATATTAAATATGAGAATAGGAAGAGGCAGTATGATTATTATGTGAGAGTAAAAAATGAATATGCAAGGCTGGACAAGGAGAGAATCACACGAATTGAAATTAAAACAGGGACAGGTCCCATTGGTACAATAATATACAGAGAGACTTGTTTTAATTTCAAGCTTTACAATCCTGTCGTATTGAATGACTTTAATATGACTGAATGGTATGAAATGATGGTATGTTTATTAGGAAAGACCGGCAAACAAGCTAAGGTATTCATGGATAATCTCAACAAGAAGTTTAGAAGCATAAAGGCAATTGAACAAAATCTTGGTATAGTCGATGGAGTTGATATACGTGATTTTGATCCATGGGTTGAGTATGAGGAGATTCTTCTGAAAAAAAAATGTAGGAACAGGAAAAGGATGGATCAGTTGTTACTGGAATGGATTGTGATCTCAACATTCCACCAGAATTGGTAAAAACCAGATATGTGGATGGTCAAGTTGTGATCCAACCTGAATTTGGGATGCTTTTTAGGAACACATACGGCAATAGATGTTTCATTAGGAGAAATGATCTACCCAAATGCACAATAGAAAGGCTGCTTGTTCTAAAACAAATCAACATTCAGTCTCATGACAAGGCTGTTCTGTTGCCAGCAGAAGTAAACTTTGTCAGTTATCTTCAATCAGTTATTGATACCAAGGTGGATGGATATCCAGTTCACAAGAGAATGAAACTTGAAACAACGGACAATTATTACATGTTTTACTGTATATGTTAAGTTTGTGGCTGTTGTAATATTCTGTTTATGTTAAGGAGGATTCAAACAAGCTGATGGACTTGACTTTGTGGTCCCATATTTGTTTGTGTTCTTGTTGTTTTGAATTCATTTATATTTCTTGTTTCAATAATATCTGTTTTTCTTATTTGAATACCTGGAGTACTGGATACTAGATTTTTTTTTTGGAAGGCGACTTTTTTATATAACAAACTTTATTTGTCAAATATTTAGCAAATATCTAGTAAATTCGTTAATGAAAAAAATATCTTTACGAAGAGCTCTGAATTACGAACAAAACGAGCCCAATATTGATATGCTTTTGACGTATGTACGATTTTATAAACTTTCAAAATACCGTTTATAGGTTTATAAAATGTTACCATTTTTAATTTATGAATATTTATGTTTATATCTCCCAACAATATTCATATTTCATAGAATTGTACGTCATTGTCCCTTGTGGTTTAAGCGTATGTTTTGAAAGTTTATAAAATCATAGAGTTTGAGCACGACTCAGATTGTTTTATAGCCCTAAACTAATTTACATGTACTAAAAACGTAACAAGATTATAAGCCTGTATAATTATTATTTTTGTTATCGGGGAAGTATTTATAGTTTTGTTATTTTCTAAATTGAAAGTTTTTAAGGTAAAAGGTATATAAGTGACTAGTTTATTTTCAAAAAAGTTGTTCTAATAATATATGTGCTTTGACAAAAAGCAAGTTGATCACTGAAAGCTAACATGTTCAATGTGGTTCTAATATGTACGTGCTCCTAGTTTTTTAATAAGTGCAAATTTACGTACAAACTACACGTTTGCTAAAAGTAATATCGCTAGGTTAAATTTGGTACCGATCGAGGTCATTTTTAAGTTATATGAGTGGATAAACAAAGAGATCTGCATTCATGTTCTTAAAGTTTTATATCAAAAACGTTGATTTTCTTTTTTCATATAGTAAAACACTGTTGTTTTTCCTCCTTCTAGTGTTGATATATTTTTTTTAAAGCTAATATGTTCAATGAAAGTTTATAAAATCGTACATACGTCAAAAGCATATCAATATTGGGCTCGTTTTGTTTCGTAACGATATTTTTTTCATCAACTAATTTGCTAGATATTTGCTAAATATTTGACAAATAAAGTTTGTTATATAAAAAAGTTATAATTATTAAAAAAGTTAAAGGGTATTTTTTGTAAGTTTCTAAATTTTGAGCATGAAAATATTACAACATGTCGTGTATATTTATACTTGCCATGTGGTATGCTTTTTTTTTTCTTTTCTAATCCAATCCTATGTCGCGTATATATATAAGCGACATGTTAAGTTTTTTTTTTTTTTTTTTTTTTTTTCGACCTCAGATAAATCTGAAATGATGACACGTTTCCTTCTAACATGTCGCGTATATTTTTAGGGGGAATGTTGGAGTAGAAATGAAAACGGCTAAAAGTTGGGGTAGATTGAGACACAGACCCCTGAAAAAGGGGTCTGCAATAATTTTCGCTTTATTGTCGCTCTATATACAGAAACAATCCAATGGGCCATCACATAAAAAAATAAAGTCAAACTGGCAGGTAAATAAAAAAAGGGCGCCCGAAAAGACCACTCCAAACGCCTGAAACTCACGCCTAAAACTGTATACTGATTCAAAACAATTAAATGCTATTAAAGTACAACTTACAACGTAATTAAAGCCTAATACATAGGCCACTTCCACCTACAATTTGCAATAGTAGTATTTATCACCAATACTTTAATCCTACAATTTGAACTCATTATAATGTTAAAATAATACTAGTTACTTAGTTAGTATATATCATCAGAGAGCAACATTGTTCAAAGGAAAACTAATCAGCAAATGACACTCATAAGTTACTAAATTAATCAGAAATAATAGTATATTCATATAACATTCTAATGAGTATTCGGAATGCTAATCACAAGGCCTTTTATATAGCTAATTTGTAACATTCTGTTGCAGTTTAAAAATTGTATTACGACCCACTATTAATTGTTTTCTAACCTGACCAAGTGACATATCCAAGTATTAACTTCGTAATACATTAACTATCTTTATAGGTTTATATATATATATATATATATATATATATATATATATATATATATATATATATATATATATATATATATATATATATATATATATATATATATATTTACCGGGTCGTTGACCTTTTACCCAAAAAAAATCTTTATAGTTTTTTTTATTCAGCACCCAAATGATATAAAAACATATTCAACCACAATATATCATAAATATATTAAGTTAGGTTACTAATTTTATACTAAACCTATATACTTAGTTCAATTTAACAATATGTTATTAAACCTATATCGTCTACCATCTATTGATTGTTAACAGCTCATGCAACCTGTATCATAATTATGGTTTTCGGGTGTCGGTCGGGTTTTGCTCAGCCCTATCATCATAACCATAAATAAAACATAAACAAAATAATTATTAAAACTGTTAAACGTTCACGATATACAAATAGAAAAGTTTTATTAGCTCCAACGATGCAGATAACCCATTAGAATAATCATGTCATAAATATGGTACTCGATACCATATTTTAAATTTTTTATTTATCGTATCAACATAGTCATGTGAAAACACACACACACACACACAGATATATATATATATATATATATACATATATATATATATATATATAAGTTGGTACGTATGCCCCCGCTGCAACGCGCATGTGCACTCCCACTTATGTATAAAAGTGGAACATATTTTCTTTTATTTATTTTTTCTTAATTTTTTCAATTAATATGAATGTTTCGAATATTTTTGGAAAATTGAACCAAATTTCAAATCAAATCAAATTTCAAATCAGTTTCCAACATTCACAACAAATTAAGACATTTATTATGGAAAGAGTTTCAATTGCACGAGATTCAAAAGTTAACTTTTCATTTACTCCTTTTGGGTTTATAAATTGAGAAACTTTCATTAACTTGTTCTTCACAATAAAGTATATTTCTAAAAAAAGTTAGTTCATTCCAGAAAACTTTTTTTACAACAACTTTTTTATCTGTTGTATTTTCGTAACGTTAGATTAATCATGCACCTGTATGTAGTTGTGGTTTTAAATTTGAAGAACAAGTTAATGAAACCTAGATGTTTTACCGAGGCTATATATGTTATGGTTTTAAATTTGATAAGAAACCTAGATGTTTTACCGAAAGTTGTATGGAAGAGGAATGGGTTTTTCAAAGTGTGTAACTTCATTTGAAACCCGCCTCTCCATCTATCAGGTGTTTTTTATCACCATGATACGAAACCTAAATATTCTACCGAATATCGGGTGATGGTTCAATGCTTGGACAACAGTTTTTGGCACATATGAAGCTGCATTGTTGCCTTTGGTTTCTACATGGTGATAGATTCATTGTTAAAAAATTCTCCAAATTTGTTTCATAGTTCAAAACGATGTATAATAAGGATATCAGTAACAAGAGTCAACTTATGGATGTGAAAGTTGAAGAGGACAGTATCCGTTTGCATTTCTCCCATTATGGGTGATATCCATATTATACATTCTATTGAGCTTGTGAAACAAAGTGTTCTACCTTGCGATTATCGAAATCCTCACCAGTCACCACCAAGATGAGTGTCACCATCTGTGGCTTTAAACGACCCTTTGATGTAATAAGAGAGACATCAAATGTACTACCACCTAAGTCAAAAGATAAGAAAATTCTTTTTACAACCTAACTTAGCCTTTAGATGTGCGATACAAATTCAGATTCAGAGCCTCTTTATAAACAAACAACAAAGTTATTATGTTGTAGTAACAGTTTATAAATTCGTCATAAAGACTATTTCTGAATATACGTTATGCCATTGCACATATTACATGATATTCACTGTCAGTGTATTTATAAATTCGTGTAACATCTCTGTAAGCTTTTATATAGTGCTCTTCATAAAGATTTTATTTTTATTTTGATTTTTATTTATTTTTTTTTTTTGTGAAAGGAGAACTTTTATTACTTCACAAAAAGAACAAAGATCCACAGATGTAAATGGGACATTCCCACATTACATTTAAGTGTTATTACTCATAGAGGTTACTAAAGTTTCCAAAAAATTTGCTTTAAGTTACTATAGTTTTTTTTGTTCAAAGAGGTTACTCACGTAAACGGGTTCGCTTAATTAGGTTACTCATGTAAACGTGTTCGTTTAATTAGGTTACTCCCAAAGTTGCTACCGGGTATAACAGGTTTTCACTACTGTTTTTGTATTCTTCCACTTTATTATCTACACTACTGTTTTTGTATTCTTCCACTTTATTCTTGTGACAGTATGTTGACTTTCATTACTTATGCAATAACGTTTAGGGTCATAGAGAAGGAAACATAGCTCAGAGAAAAGTGTCCATACGGATAGAATTCATCGTCCATGATTTTATATAGTGCTCCTCATAAAGAATATTTCTGAACAACTTTGTTATGAATTTGCTTTTAAATTTAGTAAGGGTTTTTCTAACTTGTGCCCTAGGGGCACAAGTTAAGCACACCAAAAGTACATTAAATGTACACAGGGTCCCATATAAAAAGTACATCTGTCTGTACTTTTATGTGGATTACTGTGTACTTTTCTGTGGGCCCTTGTGTACTTTTGGTGTGCTTAACTTGTTCCCCTAGGGCACAAGTTAGAAAAACCCATTTAGTAATTGCCAAAATATTTGATTTCGTGTACATAAAATTATTAATTGATGAGTTTATAAAGATGAAAGAGAGGGTATAATGGGTATACAGTAACATGTTTTTATTCAAATATTTTGAAAATGGGCAAATATGATATTGATGTTTTACAAATGGCTATATAAGTATATTTGATATTTGCAAATCGGGTTGGGTATGTATGAAATTAGAAGAACTTTTAGGGGGAGATATGAAATTCTCCCTTTTTTGGAATTTTTATTATTATGAGTCCTACCGTAATATTAACATTTTACTTAAAAAGTTACTTGGATATTAGTAAAAAACTTCATTTCACTGCTTTTTTTTATTACGATATTAAGAACAGTTACAGTTAAAAAAAATTAAATGATATTAACTTAGATGTTATGAAAGCATTATAATTACGTTGATATTAACAAAATCGATAATATCATCATACCTTTTAACCACGAAATTTATTTTTTAATTATTTTTTTATTTTTTTCAACGATTCTTAATGAATTGTTGTCCTCTTTCTCTTTTTATTTTTTTCAGATTTTATTGAGTTATATTTTTTTTAATGTTATTATGATATCATCGGCACCATCCCTACATAAAATCTAACCCACACCGGGAACCACCAAAAAATGCATGCACGCCTTTTAAAATACATGCAAATCATCAATAATCATAAGTATCCACCTATGTTCTTTAATATCATCATGAACGTACTCATCCTCTTTTTTCAGAAAAACCTTACACACGGCCGTCATATTGTCGTTGCACGCCTTATAAGAACATACATGCACACCTTTAAAAAAAAATTTGTATTTCCAATTTCTTATCAAATTCTTTAGAACAACTATGTTTTTTTTAAACATATGTGTTATTTTTAGAACATATGTGCAAAAATATAATTATATGGATCAATCAAGACACTCGAAGATCTTATTTGTGATTTACGAGAATAAAGAAGATCCTTATTTTAACACGTGCTTTCCTATGTTCACCCTGGGAGTATTGTAGATCTGTATTATATGTAGGTACCGCCTTTTATATATATAGCCATACATATACCTAACTAACAATACAAATGAATAGAAACTACGATTTGGAATGCTTAAAAGACTACAAATGACTTTACCGCATAGCAGTTTACTTGTTTTAAAGTAGCATGGCCATCGTTGTCCAATTGCCTCAAATTGGATACACCTATTCGATAATATCAGGTTCGTAACAACAAAAGCATTAACATACACTTATATTTTCAATAAGATTAATGGCACGCCGTTGGCATTTTTTGGGCTTCAACAACATGCCATATTACACCATCTTTGGTGCCATTGCATAGCTATTCGAAGAACACACACACACACACACACACACACATATATATATATATATATATATATATATATATATATATATATATATATATATATATATATATATATATATATATATATATATATATATATATCATACTATATTATAAATCATGAAGGCCTACTATTAATAGAAATACTTAAAATTAAGCAATACTACTTCTAAAGCTATAAGTACAACAACTAATGCTACTTATAGAAATTCCCCTCATATTTAATTCTAACATAAAATTAATACTAACATTAAATACAATTAATTAACTGGTCAATAAATATAATTAATACACTTATTAAAACACCACTTACATAAGAAATACAAATTATCAAGCATATTGTACAACCAACTTAAACACAATTCCTGCATTAAATGTCACTAATACAAATAATAAAGCATGTTATACAAATATTCAAGCCCGAACGGCAATGGGCCAAATGGGCTCGAGCCCGAACGGGCACAGGTCAAACGGGGGTCGAGCCCGAACGGACACGAGCTAAACGAAATTTTTGATATACGTAAATTTATTGTCAAAAAGAACATAATAAACTAAAATATGTTCACATATTCTAAAACCAAGCAAACTACTAAACAAAAAATAATAATAATAATAAATAAATAAAATAATACAAACTAAGCAAAATTTCATCAAACTTTTGCTATAAAAAACTAATCAGTAAAGCTATTGCCAAAAAATGTACAAATAAAATAAAATATATTATTAGCCGTAAAAATTAAATTACAGGGTGCCCGCAGCTGCATCGCGCAGGGACCCTGCTAGTGTATATACTTACATATATATATATATATATATATATATATATATATATATATATATATATATATATATATATATATATATATATATATATATATATATATATATATATTGTTGGGTCTATTAGATTTAATGATACAAACCAAGAAAGAATGAAACAATAGGGACTTGAAGTGACAAGAAGGAATTCTACAAAAGATGGGAAGGACTTACTTGCAAAAGAAGTTTTATTTATTAGTCCTTCGTAGTATCTTGTAAACCCTAATCCTCTAGTATATAAAGAGGACATGGGTCATTAGATTAATACAAGTCTTCCACAATGTAGACGTCTAGTAAAGGTGTGTGTGTGTGTGTAACCTAGGTGTAGGAGATAAACGCCTAGGGTTAGTGATTTAGTTTAGATAACGTGTTCTACTTGATCAAGGTAGAACATGCTAAGTGGTTTGTTAGTTAGTAGTTGTAAGTGAATGATAATGAAAAACCTTGTTCATGATAACGTTAATTCATTGTTTGAATATTCCGCTTTCGTTATTACTGTTTATCCTAGATCAATGTCTAAACAACATGGAGTCCAAAACGGTCCTAGAACTTATAAAATATCGCATGCATAAGGTCTATCAAGTGGTATCAGAGCTTGTGTTGGAAACTCTGATTAAGAAGACAAACTAAATTAACCGATTCTACAACAACCCTTGAAGATGTCGACAGAAGTTGCACCTGCACCATCCATCACTGCTGTTAGAATTCCTACTGTCAAGAAGGGAGAATACAACCTATGGGCCATGAAGATGAGGCAGTACATTGCCATCACAGACCATGCACTGTGGGATGTGATTGTCAATGGCAACATGCAAATTGATGAACCAGTAGAGGTACCTGGACAACCAACACCACCTAAACCCATTGTACCTGCTGCTACCAAAAGAAATCAAGACAAAGCTCTCAACATACTCCTTTCTGCTATTCCTGATGGTTACTTATTAAAGTTTCATGATGCCAAGGATGCCAAACAACTATGGGCTGCAATAAAGAAGAAGTTTGGAGGTAATGATGCTTCTAAGAAGATGCAAAGGAATTTGCTGAAGCAACAATTTGAAACTTTCACTATTGGTGAAAGAGAAGGTCTTGATTCTGCGTATGAAAGATTCCAACATCTTCTGAGTATGTTAGAACTATATGATGCTGAGGCATCAGTTGAAGATGCCAATTTGAAGTTCTTAAGAAGTTTGCCATCAGCATGGCATGTAGTTGCTACTATGAACAGAGGACAATCAGGGCTGGATACTATGGACTTTGATGATCTCTACAACAACCTGAAGGTGTATGAGCATGAGATGAATGGTACTACAGGTTCAAGCACATATCAGAAACCCCAAAACATTGCTTTTATTTCTTCTGAAAATAAAAGAAGTACTTCCAATAAAGGTACTGCTTATCCTGCTCAAAGTACTGTGACTGAAACATAGGTTCCATGTACAACAATGGTCACCACCAATTCATCACAACCACTTACTCCCACCTCAGATGATGTTCAATGTTCATTCTTTGCTCAACAAGCATCTCTACCTGTTACCTATCAAGAAGATGTATTGCAGATAGATGATGATGCTTTGGAAGAAATTGATATCAGATGGTAAGTTGCCATCCTCACTGCAAGGATCAAGAAGTATGTGAATAAGACAGGAAAAGGCATTAATTTCAGACCTAAACAGGGAATAACATTTGATAAGTCCAAGATTGAGTGTTTCAACTCTCAAAGGACTGGTCAAGGACTGGTCACTTTGCAAGGGAGTGCAAATTTGCAAAGTATCAAGCAAACAAGATGATTGAACCACCCAAGCCTGAAAGAAAAGAGATTCCAATTACTGAACCAAAACCAAAAGCTTTGGTTGCTCAAGAGAATCTGTCAGAGATTGATTGGTCCAATGAGTTTGATGATGAACCTGTAACCTATTCAATGGTTGCATTGGAAGACTGGAGCACAGCATTTGATGAAGAGCCTGGTTTTGCTGCTTTGGAATCAAGAGATGGTCTAGGAAGTTTTGATTGGAGCATGGAGTTTGAAGAAGATCTTGTTCAGCTTGCTATGGTAGCTACTTCACCAAGTACATCCACTAACACTGAGGTATGTTCAAATTGCAATGATATGTATCAAAAGTTACTTAGTGAATATGTAGCTGAAAGAAATAAATTTCAAAAGGCTAGGTCTGAGATAGCTAGTTACCATATAACTTTAGAGTCATTGGAAGACAAAATACTAACTCATGAAAAAAATGAAGTAGCATGGGCTGAAACATATAAGCAACAAGAATACCAAGTTAAGTTAAGTGAATGGAAACTATGATGTAAGGTGTCTGAACTTGAGAAGGTTACTAAAGAGAGAGATAAGTTGTTAGAAAAACTTGTTGTTTGGAATTAAGCAGGTGTGTCACATGTTCAATTTGTTGAAAAGCAAAGAAAATCTAATATTAAGACAGACCTAGGTTATGATAATGATAGCAGTGAAGGCATCCCATTTAAAGGCAAGGAACAAAATCTTACAGTTGACACCTCCACTAGTGATGAAGAGTTCATAAGTCTAGATGAAAACACTTCTAGTGATGAGGAATCCCCTAGTAGTCCAACACCTCCTGTATTTAAGAAAGAAAAGGGATATAATGCAGTTCCTCCTATATGGGATTTCCTGTATATCAAATGGATGTGAAGAGTGCTTTCTTGTATGGCACTATTACTGAGGAAGTTTATGTTAAACAACCTCCTGGTTTTGAAGATCCAGCACACCCTAACAAAGTCTAAAAAGTTATCAAGGCTATGTATGGCCTTCATCAAGCTCCAAGATCCTGGTATGAAAGACTTTCAAACTTTCTACTACAACATGGTTATAGAAGAGGAGCTACTGATAAGACTTTGTTCATCAAAAGAGATAAGAAAGATATCATGCTTGTGCAAGTTTATGTTGATGATATCATTTTTTGTGCTACTAAGCAATCTATGGTGAAGGAATTTGAAGATCTTATGCAAAAGGAATTTCAGATGAGTTCAATGGGAGAATTAACACTTTTTGGGATTACAAGTGCAACAATCAAGCAGTGGAATGTATATCAGTCAAGATAAGTATGTTGCAGATATTCTCAAGAGATTCAACTTCACCACTGTCAAACTAGCATCAACACCAGTGGATACTAACAAACCTTTAGGAAAAGATGAAGATGGAGAAGATGTTGATGTCAAGCTATACAGGTCTATGATTGGATGTCTCATGTACTTAACAACATCTAGACCTGACATTACTTTTGCTGTATGTTTGTGTGCTAGACATAAGGTTCAACCCAAGGTTTCACATCTGAATGCTGTCAAGAGAATTTTTAGGTACCTTAGGCAACAACCTAAGCTAGGGTTATGGTATCCTAGGGAGTCACCTTTTCACCTACATGCTTTCTCAGATAGTGATTATGCTGGTGATAACTATGACAGAAGATCAACCACTAGAGGGTGTCAATATCTTGGAAGTAGATTAGTCTCATGGCAATGCAAAAAGCAAACAATTGCAGCAACCTCTTCCACAGAAGCAGAGTATGTAGCTGCTGCAAGTTGTTGTGCACAAGTACTTTGGTTGCAAAATCAGCTTTTGGATTATGGGTTCAACTTCAAGAATACTCCTATCAACATTGATAATGAGAGTACTATTTGTATAGTGAAAAATCCAGTTTATCACTCCAAGACCAAGCACATTCAGATCAGACATCATTTTATTAGAGATTGCTATGAGCACAGGCTAATTAATGTGGTTAAAGTTCATACGGATGATAATGTAGCAGATCTACTCACAAAAGGCTTTGATGTTTCCAAATTTACTTTTTTAGTTGTGAGTACAGGCATGATTAATAATTAAGCTATTTTTAAGGGGAGGTATAAAATAGTTAGTCATTATTTGAGGGGAGGCTACATGTATCATTCATAAAGGAAAAGTACTTCATTCATTATTTCAAGAGATGTTGCATCACTGAGTTCCACAAGCCACACACAAACACAACACAGACACAGACAACTACCACACAACCTATTTCTACCAAACACCCCTACTCCATTGGCTTTTTCCCTTTGCCCTCATAGCTCTGCTTTCCTTTTTGAGCAAACTTTCTTTTGTTATCAGCAGAAGCTTGTTTCCTTGGGCATGGCAGGCCAAGAACTTGCTTGGGTGGTTTCTCTTTTCTTGGAGCAGGCCACTTCATGTTTTGTATTGCTGATTCCAGAGCTTGAGTGAGTGCATATGGAAGCTCATTAGCCAGAGATGAACCAGGAACACTCTTCTTTTTCCTGGGCTTAGGGTTGGTCGTGCTTGCTGCATCTGTTATGGTTGAAGTTATTCTACTTTTTGATGAAGATGACACAGCTGGAGGAAAGTAATCTGTCCACCCTGGATCTTCAAACTCTGAGTCAGAATTGTAGCTTACTTCTGAGTCTGAAGAACCATCTTAGTCAGAAGAGATGTAGACCAAAGGAAAGTGACTCATGGTTACTACTAGGGTTTTTGTGTTTAATGGTTTGTGTTTATGAAAGTGAATGAGTTAAGAAGAGTTGTTTATATAGGCAAAAGATGTATTGATGGAATTTAATGAAGTCTATTAAATTCTACTTGCCTTGGTAGTTTTGGGAATGAATATCGGTCAAACAGACAACAGTACTTTATCTTGGGAAGAAGGTTGGTCAACGTACTGCTTCAACTTATAATTGAAAGTACTCCTTTTATGGAAAGTACTGCTTGGTGTTATGAAGGATACGCTGACATGTCAGAATACTGTTCCAACGGTCAGATTTACGGGTAACAAACTTTTGAAAGATATGGAGGTGATATCTCCCAAAAATAACGGTACAATTACTAATTAACCGTGATTCTTTGTATATTATCTCCTTATAGCATATCTTTTACATCTTTACCCATTTCCAAACCATTTATATCATCACCAACTCTTAATCGCTTCTAAATCATCATCACCATGGCTAACAGACCCACCATCAATAAACACAACATGATTGAAAACCTTGAGAAAACACAACACAACATTGATTTTCATGGGATTATTGATTTTCTCATGGGTACCACCATCCATTATTCGCTTTTGGTTAACCCTGAAATTTATGGACCTTGGCTTCAAGAGTTTTGGGCTACAGCAACGGTAGAGATTGAAAATGGAGAGGATGTTATACATGCTAATGTTGTTGGAAGAGATGTTCGTGTGACTGAGGCAAGCATTAGGGAAGCTTTGCTATTTGATGATGAAGGAGGCTTTGTTTTGTTCGCTAAACAAGATATTTGGGATGCACTAAGAGAAATTGGGTATGAAGGACCTTTGAATCGAATTACTTTTCAGAAAGCAATTGTAAGTCCTCATTGGAAGTATCTTATCGATGTATTGCTTCATTGCTTAAGTCCTAAAAGTACTGCTTGGGATCAATTTGGTCATGCTATTGCCTCTGCTTTAGTTGGTTTAGTTTCCAATCGACCATTTAATTTTCCTACATGATCCTTGATGGAATGATTTCACACATTAAGGTTGGATCACCTTTTCTGATGTATCCTAGATTTGTTCAACTCCTATTAGAAAATCCACTAGATGGGATACAAAAGTCTAATGATTATGTACCCACTACTAAGATGCCACCTAAGGTGTTTACCTTTATGTCTCATAGAGGAGTTAGATTTTCTGGGAACAATACACCTCTTAATGCTTATATGTTAGAGGTAGCACCGGCTGTTAGGGATGAAGATGACAATAGTGGTTCTGCAAATTCTGCTGATGATGCTCAACCTGATTCTTTTGAGCATTCTGCATCAGTTCCTAATCCTAAACCACCTATTGTATCCCCTCAGCATGAAAGTGATCACACTCACTCAGTATCACCTTCTTTGGAAAAACCTAGTTCTGATGCAAGTACTTCTCCACAAAGGTACTGCTTCAGAGCATACTCAAGTACCTACTCCCAATGATTATACTTCCACAGGTGGGATTCAAACACCTGGAGGAGATGAGGGAGTTGGTGGTTCTATGAATAATTATGCTTTGACTAGAGAGCTGGAGAGGATAAAGAAAACTATGGATGATCAAGCTGCAGAAATCAAGAATTTAAGGAAGAAGTTCAGAAGGTTAAAGAAGTTTACATGGCCTTTTGTACAGCATTTTAGGCTTTTTGTGAAGGAGAAGAAACAATCTCAGAAGCATAAGTCTAAATCATTCAAGAAGGGTTCTACATCCAAGAACAAGCATAAGAAGTTTAAGAAGTCTTCCTCTATCAAATTGGGGAGGAATCAGGTTGATAATTTGTATACAGATGATGGTAAAATCAACTATTCAGAAGATGCTTATCTTTGGAATTTTCCTGAAGAACCTAGGACAGAGAAACTTGATGAAGCTGCTGAGAACATTGTACAAGATGAGAAGGCTGAGAACCTTGTACAAGATGAGAATGTTGAAAATATTCAAAGTACTGGTCTTCAAGATATTGCTGAGCAAGGTACTGCT